>JAWPHD010019368.1:0-35999 GCA_037043455.1 Cyrtodaria siliqua | reverse complement strand
TTAAATCGGTCCAATCATATCCCGATTGAAAGTATGGTGGCCAGCGAAATCATCATATAACGCTATGTATAACTGGCTAATAGACTATTTGGGGTATGTGGGATGGGTATTTCTACAAACCTGCGGAGTACCCACAATACTAGCGTCATGCAGACTACTAATACTTAACGGAATCCGTAAAAATCGGTCTCGATCATATCCACACTGGTATAACCGGCGTCGAAAGATCAGCTGGCTACCGAATATCAGCTCCAAAGACAAAAAGGTACCCCATCAACACTGGGGTAAGTATTTCTACTACGTTGGATACGTTATTCTCAACATATTTCACAAATAAATGGTTCTCCGTGTTGCTGAATGAACGATACACGAATGTGGTAAATTTATTTCATTATGTCAAAATATTTTGCTGAGATATGGCGAGTTATAAAGGTCGTTTCACATATACACCGAAACCGAAACGAACCGAACCGAAGCCTTTTTTTTGTCGTTTCGGATCGGCTAGTGCTTTCCACATATAAACCGAATTTTGATCCGTAATCTCTGGGTCGAAGATGTATAGTATCTGCGACCTATTTAAGAAACTCAAACGTGAGAAATGTCATAATGTAAGACAAACGGTTACAAATGTAAAAAAAAGTCACAGATGCGAAAGGCATACGACAAATGTAACACAGTTTGGTGACATATGTAAAAACAAAATGTGACAAAAGTGGGAAAAAACAAGTTAACAAATGTAAAATAAAGAGAAAGACACACAAATAGCATGTCTTGAGCGTTTATTCTTTTTCTTAGAAATACATTGCCCTTGGTCAGAGCCGGATCTCTGTTGATAGGTCAAGGTCACAATAACCTTCATCAGGGTATACATATTCCAAGTGATAACTCCAGTGAATATAAAACTCTATACTCATGAAACTTTATAGTGACAAATTGCATTTGTAATGGAAGGAACCCTATTACTTTTGGGGTTAGAAAGTCAAACGGTCAAGGTCTACATGACCTAATATGCACATAAGCATTCCACATGACAACTCCAAAAGTATACCATCTGGCCTTACCCGTAGTTAAACGTCATATGTGGGCAGGTGTCGGTAGTGAGAGGAGAGAAGCCTATTGGTTTGGTGTTCAGTAGGTCACCAAGGACACATGGAACTGACAATTGCCGAATCCTGAGAAACATTCTCCTATCTGTAAATTGTAAGTATAAGGCCATCCTGAAACTTTACAGAAATAATAACCGTGTTAAAATATTAATTTTAGGTCAGTAGCTCCAAAAGGTTAAGGTCAAACTTACCGCAATCAACCCAAAAACACGTCTCTTGGCTGTAATTTATTTAAATATTATATCTTCAATCTTGAAACATACAAGTACATGTATTAATCCATTTTGCAACAACTACCCTATTGCGTTCATGGTAGCAGGTCAAATGTCAAGGTCTCTCTGACCTGATCTTAAAAACATATTTCTCTGATGTCATTCTTGGAACTATTTGCCCTACAATATTAAAACTTTATAGTACCCTTTTGATTATCAAACCGCCAGCTTCAGCTGCTTTAAAATAGTCTACGACCAGGTACGCCGCATTGGTTACAGAGGGCTCTACCACTCCTGAGTATAAACTGGAATCCTGACAGTCCCTCTTTTACAAAGACTTCGAACAGAGTCCAACACCACGCTACGGCCAGCCATTCCAGTCAACAGCTGTCCAGATGTTCACATAGTAACAAAGTACTGCTGCCAACTGGAATTTAATTATGTGCGCCATTTTATAATTTATTGGCCCGTCCGTGGCAGAGTGGTTGGTTAGAGAGTCTATCCGACTTGAAAATCTCGATCCCTCGAGGATTAGGAAATCTCTATGTGAGAAGCTATCCAGCTGGCTCCTTGCGGATACGTCGGTGGTTCTAGCCCAGGTGCCCGCAGAAAAATTGCGGTGGTGGTGATAATGGGGGTGGGTGTGTGGGTTGGGGCTGAGGCGCAACATAGCTATAGGTGTAGAATTGATAACAAAAAAATAACACAGAATATGTATAGAAACAATTGGGTTTGGGATGGGTAGGTGTGTGGGGTTAAGATCGGATGAAAAATGGAGAAAAGGCGGGGCTTGTGTGGGAAGGGGGCACATAAGAAAGCTATATGTGTACACAGTTGTTGACTAAAGCAACATATAAATATGTCCTAATGTAGTGCATAATTATGTCCATTGAATATAAAACTGAATCACATGGTTGTGAGTCCGTATGTGTATTGTTGCCTATGCTTTTCCAGATGGCCTCCAGTCACTTTAATATATTAAAATAAGCATGTAATAATAGGTAGATCTCTGAGCCACATTTATTAATTTAATCCAAATTGAATAGGCGCTGTCCCCTAGTTATTGTGAAAGTAAGGATCAATTACCATCCTCATGGAAACATTTGCAGTGTCCAACAACAGATGTGCATTAGCACTTGACCAATATCGTATTCGTGCTTTAAAGTTAGTTTTTCTAATACACGTAATTTTGCATTATTGTGTCGTGTTCATTATCAGCTGATAATCTAAGTCTATGTAAAACATGTGACCTCTTGGGGCGGGGCCAAATGTGACCGCAGGACTCACCATTTGAACAGGATGGTTAGAGGACCATACGCTTATAGTAGAATGCAAAATATTAAACCTCTGGCTGTTATAGTTTCAGAGAAGAAGATTACTTTTACCCTACAGTAGGAACGCGCCAGCCCTATGGCGTATGAATATTTATCAAACAAGGTCACGTGATAAAATCGATAACAAAATGACATTTCGGGAAAATTGTCGACTGGTCAGATTTCTTCACCTCTTATTTATAAACTGTGATTATAACAAAACACCTATCACAGATTCGTTGTTAAAGTAATAATATTCACAAACTACATTGGTCGAACAGAATTGGTGTAGGCACTACGTGTAATTCCATTAATAGTTCAAGGGTATTTTTCAAAGGGATGAATTTAGGTTGTTTTAGGTTTAAATTGCCAAAAATGCGCTTTTAAATCAAAATCGATTTATTTTGTCATTTTAGAAGCGAGAATAAAAACAATTGCATGTACGCGTAGATAAATCGTTCCTCTGTCCATATGCACATTTTTAATGAAATCGGAGACAAGTACTTTTTTTTCTCCAAAATTAACTAACATGACCCACGGACTCAAGACGGCATAATGCATATACATTTACAGACGCGACCGGGTACACAATAAATGAAATAATTCCATTATTTCAATACATATATTTCAAATGTATGTATCCATGCTTTCCAGATTAAATTCTGATCTATACATGCTTTTGGTTTATGCCGAGTGCTCAGAATAGTTTTAACAAACAAAATTGTAACGGTACGTCGGGAAAGAGAAATGAGCGATTTTGTGAACATATATGTTGCAGTGCTAATTTTCTGAATCCGAAAAATAATGCAAAAAAAATTAAGTTTAAACAGCGAGAATGATTCTTTTTTTCACGAAAGTGTCATTGACATGTCTACTAATTAAACACCAAAAGTTTAAAGTCAATCAGAGAAAAAAGTACTTTTTTTCCCCAAAATTAACAAAGTACACCGGGTGCGCTAAAATATGAACAATCGCCTTTCGAAGTTAATGTACACACGGGATATAAAACCATGAAATTGTGAAATCCTTTTTAGAGATATATTGATTTCAACATTGTTCTGTATTTAATAAATTATTAGGTGTAGAATGTTCACCGTTTTTCTCAGAGGACACCAGTTACGGTAGTATCCCTGCAGCCCCGCACCCTCATTCCCACCCCCACCACCCTCCATACCGTATTGATTAAGGTTGTATATAGCTGCTAATGCGCAGTTTTAATCAAATTTGATTTATTTCTCATTTAGAAGCGAGAGAAAAAAACAAAAAGCATGTTACGCGTATATACATCTTCTCTGTAGATGTATGTAAAATATAAACCAAATCGGAGGCAAGTACTTTTTCCCCCCGAAAATTAATCAAAGTACACCGTAATCGTTTAAATACGCCGAATCGACGTTCCAAATCGATCTTCGCACGGAATAAAATTGGGAAGTATGAATTCATTTATAAAGATAAATCGATTTCAGCATTGTTCAGTAGTTGTTGATATTATTGATGTAGTATGTTAACAGTATTTATGAGAGCAACATTACGGTAGTATCCCTCCAACCCCGTGGGTTTCCCCACTCCAACCCGTACTACACAATACGTTGTGTATTGCTGAGAATGCGCCTTTTATTCAAATTCGATTTATTTCGTCATTTTAGAAGCGGCATAATAACAAAATCATATAGATACATCTCTCCTCTGTATATATGTAGAATTTCAATAACGGAGACAAGTACTAATTAAGTAACAAGGACCGTCCGACCCAAAGACGGCAACATTCATATTCATTAAGAAAGACGACCGGCTACAGAAACAATTAAATAATTTCGTTATGTAAAACACATATATTTAAAATGTATGTGTTCAGTGTATTTTACACTAATTTTTTTATCTATACATGCTTTGGGTTTATGTCTCAGAGTGGCCAATTTATTTTAACGAAACAATGTTGCAACGGTCATATCGGAAAATGAATATCATGATGGGCGGCAACATACGTTGCAGAGTTAATTTTCGAAACCAGAAAAAGCGATAAACTAATATAAGTTTAACAGGCAAAAGAAGTATATTCTTTTAACTGTCGTTTAAAAACTGAGGGGGCGACTCGAGTTTTAAGAAAGCAAGATTGGCATGGTGTCCCTTTAACCAGAGTAAGATAAATGACTGACGAGTAACATACACTGCTACTGGTCGGTAACAAACATGATTATGTGTCGACTCGAAGATTTCATAACATAAACGTGGACATGACATTGTGTCAATGGAGCACTTGCCGGATTTGTGGTGTTGTGAAATACTGTACGCGTGAATCCAAAAAGTGCGGGTCGTTATATTTATAGGGCATCAATATACTTATATATATATATATATTTATATATATTATTCTTTTATATTATATGGTCCCAGAACGCAGTCATACTCACTACTATATTGAAAGTAAATACTGAATATACATGTGCGGTGCGTTACGATTTGTAGTATTTGAAAACAGACATATTAAAATTTCCCTGAACATAAATACTATATTCATAGAAGTATTATTTCCTGAAAAAAAATACATGTTTGTTTTCAGCAGTTGAAATCTACTATATTCTGCGAATATTGCGATTTGAAAATTTGAATACGTCTGTTTTCATCAAATAGCATGTTTTGTTTGTTTTAATATATATTTTTTTTAATTTATGAGATTTAAAAAAAAAGGATGATCGGAATATGTCTTACACACTGTTGAATCCTGTAATTTAACAACAAGTGTATGGTTCACAGGCGACAGTATCGGTGAACAAAACCACTTGTTTTATTGGATTCAACATTGTGCAAGAAAATATTCATATATTATACCATTAATATTATAACATGTGTGTTGTAACATATGCTTATCCTTGGATAGTGGATGTCTGCAGGGACTTGAACCTTCTACCTAAAAATCAAACGATCATCCTCTTTCCACTGTCCAACAATGAAGTTTCATGAAATTTTCTTTAGGTAAGAGGAAAAACTGTGTGGGCAATACTTTTCATTTTCGGTCATGGTAACGGACCTTTCAACTACTGACTTCAAAATAAACAGGGATTATCATTTCACCAAAGGCATTTAAAGTATGAAGTTTTATGAAATTAGCTTCAGAGAAAGTAATAAAGAGTTTGTACAAAGTTTCGTCAAAATCCATCAAGGAGCGCAGACAAGATTTGTGACAGACGAACGGAAAGGCCAAATCTAATCTGTCTCACCTACCACTTTGTGGTGGAATGACATAATATAAAGACATATTTTAGTTTATATGTATACGTTATTAAGCAAATATTGAGCGAACATAAACTTCAGCATTGAGTCTGGCCAGTGGTGTACATGGAGTCTTCTTCCACATGACGTGCAGACTGAAAGAAAAGAAAGACATAGAATTTAATATAAGTCGAGCAGAGTATTCAATTTGAATCAGGTGTTGCGAGAGGGATCTAGGGCATATTTAGGGGAATGGGACAGTTTAAAATTTAATTATTGTTTAACGCCTCATCAACACGTTGTTTAGGTTATTTCGAGACCGCCCGAAAGAGAGGAGGAAAGATACATAGGCATCCAGGAACCCTGCCCTACGCCTTACTACCGATTAGATACCTATGGTTCTTTAACGTGCTTGGAGGAAGGACAGACTCCGATACACAGGACCACCCGGATTTACGTTCCCATCAGACGAACGAGGCTAGCAGGACACATCGAAGTAACCCAGTGCGCAGTAAGAATTGAATCCGTGTTCACTGAATTCAAAGCCGATATGCTATAAACGTCCCTTGACCAAAACTGAGTAAAGGCACATCAAGTAAAGGGGTCAATACATATTATATTGTGTATCATACGAGTATATGATTGAACTGACATAGATTATAGAACCATTTTAATGTATGTTTCACCCAACAGTTTAGCAAGAATCTATTATAAGGAAAGTTAAATCTGACAGAGGGTGCAATGTTCTATAAGCCATTTTTACTAGAAGGTGAATAAAATACAAGCATGGCCAAAAATCTAAAATTGTTAAATTTCACACGTTTTGTTCATAGGATATTTTACTTTAATGACTTAGTAAGGTCATTTTACATGGGGAGACAAACATTAATATACCAACTATTTATTTTCATTCTCAAAACCTGGTGATGTCGCTAGGTTTAGAAATAAAACATGATTAAATAGGGCAGTTGAGAAGACACTTTTGTAGATGTGTGGTCTGTTCTGATATGAAAATGTGTAAACAGACACAAGATTGGAAATTTGCTCTGTGTCCCTTTAATAAATTGAGGACCCATCACATAGACACAAATAGATGATGTTAAAGGGACACACGGCAATCTTGAAGTATTTATCAAGCTTTAACATTAGCATCTCCATTTGTTAACCTGGTAACATGTTAAATTTAAACCTGCTTGCAATAAAAAGTTAAATAAATTATTATAGGTGCACTATTATCAACAGTAAGTAATGTGTAAAACAATTTCTTCTGAACTATTCTAATAAATAATATTAATGATGCACAAACTATGCAGAAAAAAATTAACCGAACTCCAGAAGTTTTAAACAAATAAAGACTGCCTAGTGTCCCTTTAACACAACTTGTTTTCGCATGTATCCAGTACATGTAGTTTACACGAGCTCATATGACAATCACGCTGCACTATCACTGAAATATTTTTACTCTAACTTTGAACAGCACCGTGCAAGCATAACACAAGCTCCATTTAAAGAACTACACAAGTGCAAACAATTTTTAAAAAGGCTCTTACCTCCATATGATCCAATGACATTTAATACGGCTTGACATTCTGAAGTCGTCAGTATCAATTCACTTAGAGCTGCTCAAGGGCACGATTCACATTTGAGACCTCTCTGAAAACAACATCAATCCAATGTCAATGATCAAACAGACATAGTTTATCATTTGTTATACATAATGTAACATATTTAAAAAGAAAAGATAAAATAACTAAATTGAATAAAGCATGAATACTACTTGTGCTCAATAACACTGTTAATGTAATAAAAACATCTCTCATCATTCATTATACATGTAAAATATAATGTAGCCCAACTGGAGATCCATTAAAAACATTGTTCCACTTTCACAGCATATTTCCAGCCCATGGATCAGTCATTTCTTTTGAGACACACTGGAGGCAAGCGTAGTAGCTACACCGCCTTAAAGGCTTTTAAGTGAAATATACTTTCTCGAAATTGCGTTGTTTTTTTCGCAACAGAATGTAAATAAATGTAAATTCAAAATCACTTCCTTGCCTCAAAACTTTACTGTACATAAATATGAATCTGACCGATTTCAGTCAAATGTCTATGGCAGATTACATTGTTTCAATGGTAGTTGTATCGGGTTATGTATTCACGAATGTGCGAGAAAATGGGGATAACGCTAACGATATAGAGACAACGCTAACTATTTACATTCATGCATCTGAGGGGTGGGGGTGGAGGGGGTTTCTAGTTTTCTTACCCCCTCCTTGTTTTCGGTATGCAAGCTCCATCTACCCCCACACCCCCATCTACCGTACTTGGGTGGGGGCGGGGTGCGGGGGACATTGATAGCATTTCTACTAGCAATTGTTTTATTCCACGAAACGTTCTACAGTTTACAGTACATCCAGTTACTGGAAAGATCGGAGTACACGAAAAACACTTATAGTGATTATGAACTTTCTATTATACACTATACACTACTTTTTTAGGCACTGTATTTGGCCAATGTCTAAATATGCACGATCTAAAAGGGGTGTTTACTGTTTATTAACAAACACATTTTAATGACAAAACAAATACCTTGATCATGGACCTCCAGCAGCAGACAATAATCCCAAATCCAACTTGCAACAACATGTCAATTTCACGTGTCAAGTTATGTCACGGTGTACTGTCAGTCACCAACACTGCATCGTGTTGACACATAATGGGACGTTATTTCGTCCTGTAAGGTATTAGTTTTTACATAATCTACGGTATGAAACACTGTACGCGTGTTGTTAAGACTCCATAGGTACCCGTAGTGCTCGCCGACGTAGCGCGCCCAATTTCAGGTGAAAAAAATGGCGTCTGTTTTAGTTTAGTAAAATAGTCCGTAAAATACAAAGAAATAGTCCATGTTCGCGGAGTTAAAATGCGAACAGAACTGGTATGTTATAGGTCCGTGGCGTTCCTACTGCTATATAAGCGTATGTGAAACTGTGACCCATGGGGCTAGGGTTGCCATTTGACAAACTTAGTAGAAGACGTAAACTGATGCTACATGTAATACATGAGAGCTCTGTACATTGTGGTTTCAGAGAAGAAGGTTTTTTTTTATAATGTTTTTCCTATATAAGTCTATGAAAAACATGTAAAATCTCAATATACAAACTTTGGACCCCGGGGCACGATCATGTTTTATCCGAGGGACTTTATTTAAACAAATCTGACGTGCTAGGCGTTGGCGATCATTTTAATTTTTTTTGTCGAAATATGTCCAGTGGTTCTTTAGAAGAAGGTTGTTTAATGTTTTGTCAATATATGGTAATGGCGGCCATCTTGGATGTCGCGCTGACCTAATGCTAGCAAATCTAAAAAGAATTTCATTTAATTATCATTCATGTGATTGGCCTAGCGGTGTCTGAGGAGAAGTCCCCACGAACAAAAGTTTACGGGCGGACGGACGGACGGACGCCGCACCACGTCATGGTCATGACCTTTGATCAACAGAGCTAAAACAAATGTATTTTTACATTTGTGTTCTTTTTTTTTACATATGTTACTTTTTTCCTTTTTTTACATTTGTGTTCTTTTTTTTCACTTTTGTCACTTTGTTTTTACATATGTCACCAAACGTGTTACATTTGTCGTATATTTGTACATATGTGACTTTTTTTTACATTTGTAACCGTTTTTACATTTGTGACATGTTTCACGTATGAGGTTCCTACAGACCTACTTGAGACCGTATCTGAAAAAAATAGAAATCCAATTCGTGCATGTTTTCGTTTCGCTTTCGTTTCGGTTTCGGCATATATGTGAAAACCCTCGTTTGCGGTAGAACAACCTAATTTGTTCGGTTCGGTTTCGTTTCGGTTTCGGTGTATATGTGAAATGACCTTCAAACGTGAATGTTTCCCAAAAAGATGTCAATTTTGAAGTTTATACCCTAAATACTCATACAATATTCAATACTGAGGTAAAACAGGTATACGATTAAATCAATTTATATTTAATGTAAAACGTGTATAATTCTTACTGCAAGAATCCACGTATTAAAAAAGTAATGACTATTTAAATTACACCGGTCGGTAAGAAAATGCGCCAGAATGGCACAGTTCAGAAAATTATTGGCGCCCCGAAAGATCAGCCCTGAGATCAACTTGAGAAAATCGCATTTCTGTGACCAGACGGTTGTTTTATTAGTATCTCACCATCATCTAAAGTATTCAAGAAAGGGTTGTGAAACAGAACAATAAACCAATGACAAATACGGCATTATTGACTTTATTTATGCAGTTAAATGTTAGATTAACAGTGTCATTAGGAATGTTTTTCTATTTTCATGACTCTGGGCGATTATCGCGTCGGTGTATGGCGTGCAATGCGTAACATTATTCTTTAAAATATGTTTGCACAATAAATAGAACTATTTGTATGCAATAAAAATAAATTTGCATACAAAATAGTATATACTTATGCTATAATGTACTATTTGTATTCAATGTTAAACTATTTTCATTCTACAAAAATATAAATGTCTGTTACCAACTGGCAGTATATTCGATACAATTATCGAACACAAATATTAAATAATTTTGTTACATGTGTAATGTCGAAAAATGTTTGCACAATATCACCCTTGGAGACGAGCCAGTTAATCGAATAATCGAAACGTCATGTAGGGCTAGAAATATTATCCAATCAGAAAGCTGGTAACGTACGAGTTTTGAAATTATTGTGGACAAACATTTTAACATAATGACGAGTCCAAATATGCATACAATACGGTTGCGCAAAATTTATTCACACAATCGTCAACATATTGTATATGGAATGCAAGCAGCCAATTATGTTCAAACATTTCAAATCTACATACCAAATACATTTCAATGGACATAAACAGTTGGTTTACAATACAAATGATATTGTTGTGCACATAAGTATGCGTTTATTGTGCATAAATATTTTATTCATGCATACAAATAATAAGATATACCATATGAAATAGTTTATCGAATATTTCGGTGTCAGAACGTACTTGGTGTAGGTAAAGTAGATATTTGTCCAAAAAAACTTTGTATATATGAATGTAGATCCTCTGGAAGCATAAAATACATCCAAAGTAGGAAAATAGCAGCATCGGTTTAATTGAAGCTGTTCATTGACAGTAATGATAATTGCAACACTGTAACACTGGCAACGCCCCCTAGCATCGGCTTAAGCGGTATTCTATTTCCAGAATTAACAATAACATACAAAATGACCCAAAGGACCAAAAATAATACTACACAATGCTTGAAGTACGGGCCGACTTTTTACGGCCTCCACACGGAAACTAACGGCATTTACATTCAAAATACAGTTGAAACTCGTTATCTCGAAATCGTCTGGCCCTTGCATAACGCTTCGATATTTGACACTTCTAAAGTTGCATTGCCATTCCCGATGCACGTCCGCACGCAGCGTCATAAAATGTTCGTGATCACTGATCTTATCCACATTTTGGAGATATCGTGTTATTCATGCATGCACGTGCTTTGAACATGTTGAACACAAAGTAGAAGACTTAAAATATTTTCACATTCTTTCGTTAATAATGCGTGTTCCCATCCTTAGCATTGGAGCTATTCTTGTTTGATATCATAAAATAAGTTAATGCGTAAAATCACGGACCTACACTAAATCTACTCAAGTTCATGGTACAGGTTTTGGAAATATTTAAAATTTGATCAAATTAAACGCATTTATGATGAATCGCACCGATAAAAACACCAAGGTTCGCTCTCTTTGATCCTTTTTCGCGCGCTTATTTAGCGATGACATTGTTCTTCAAAGTATGGCACTGAAAGTCAATATACTTTTATATTTGGGATAGTAGTATTAATTGCGCACTTAAGATTTTAAGATTTAATTTTAACTTTGTCTCACTTACTACACCGAACGCGACTTCATTAAAATTCAGTAATCACGTGATTAGTTTTATAGGATGCTAGTCTGGCCTGCTGGATCTTGTGAGAAGCTTCACCCTGAATATCAATGAGACTTAGAGCCTCTTTGTTTGTTATTATTGTCAAGCATCGGCAATAACCCGACATTATGTTATATTCACTTTCATCCGTGTAGTGTTCATGACCGTAAAGTTGACACATATATATCTCATCACCAGAGGGTATACATTTTGTGATATTGTAACGAGACTTCACTCATAATGTAACTATTATTTTCTGGTCATTTGGGATCATTGTATTTGTTCTGGTTTATTCTGAAAACAGAATACCGCTTAAGCTTGGGGCGTTGATAAAGGGATTTTACCTTTCTATATAATGCACGCTTTTGCAATATTTGAACGCCGTTTCTAAGTCTTCTTAATTGTGGTATAGGTGTGTATGTTAGATAATTATAACACACACAGTCACCATACGTACATGTCATGTTTAGTTCGAGAAAGATTCTCATGGACTATGGGTATCGGGCATATTTTCATAAAATATTTATTGACTTCAGGGCCTTGGACACAACTAATATGGACATTTCGGACCTACAGGAATCAATCATTGATATCTCTGTGATAGATGGGTCTTTTCTCGATATATCTGCGGAGGTAGTGGTGGACCCGAGTGAAGACGGGCACCAATTGCACATAAGACGTTTAAACTCAAGAGTAGTCTCAAGAGACACATTAAGGTGCACAGCGACACTGTTTATAGATGCTCGATGCACAATGTTTTTTGATTCCGAGGTAAATTTAGCTCGACACAACGAGAAATTTCATTCATCTAACCACTTGTACGTTACATGCGGAAAATGCTACACATGTAAACAGAATTTAGAGCGACATATTGCATGCAAACATGCTGATACGATACCCAAAGTTAAGTGCTCTACATGTGATAAAGTGTTCGCCCAAAAACTGACGTTTGAAGCCCATCAGCACATACACCAAGATATAAAACCATTTAAATGTTCTTCATGCGGCCACACGTTCAGATGTAAATTTAAAACACAACATGAACGTGTATGCAGTGGTGAAAACCAAATAATATGTTCAATTTGTGGTGGAAGTTTTGCCGATCGTAAAAGTTTGAAGACCCACGCTGATGCCCAACATGACCGTAAACGACATAGTTGCAGAAACGGCTGCGGGAGAAAATATGCATACGAGTCGTCACTTCGTAAACATATGCAGAAATGCAAGAATCAGTTATAAATTGTAGATGGTGTATAGGAATAGATTGATACGTACAGCGTAGAAATCAGCCAAGTCATAATTAATAACAGTTACTTACGTTACTTCGAACAATTATTTGAATCTCTGCATATATCAATGTCAATACTTTCTAATAAGCCTGTTCTGTGATTGTTAGTTAATTTCTGTGATAACCATGTGAATTACTAGGTTGTTGTTTAAATCAAAACAAAATAATTCTGAAAAATATAGTTTTGTAGCAAGGGAAACACATTAAACTTTTATACTCTGGCCTATCACTTTAAAAAATGTTACATGTTGTTTTAAAGTACTGTTAAATTGCATTATTAATGTATCACTTTTTAAATTAGTTAAAATGATACGATTAAAGTCATGGATGGTCATAGATGGTAGTAAACATTCTAAGTCTCTGAAATGATTATTCATATATTATCGTTAGAACCTTCTTGAAAGTAAATGTTTTCATTAGAAAATTAAAATGTGTTCAGACTTATCAAACAACTTAAATGATAACCATGTAATTCATTTTTATTTTTATTATTTGTAATGATTCTATACCAAGCAGCATTTTATTATGATCTCAATATGTTCATGTTTTATATACTATTATATATAATTTCCAACATACGACAACGCATCCCTTGTTCTTCATTCCACACTAATACGCATAAAAGTTTTGGCCAAATAGTGGCGTTGTACTTGATGACGACCGAAACTTGTGATCCCGCATGTATCTATATAATTCGAAGTGAACAAACTTAACCATCTCTTCAATTCAAATGTGTTTGCACTAATATTCCGAACAATAGAACATATGTCTTTATATTGTGTACAATTCATTTTCGACAGATCGTGCACATTTAAATATCTGCCATTCCTTTCCGCATAAGTGGTAAAATCTTCGATTCGTCGGATGAATGAAATTGTCTCACACCTCTTTGCCGTTTGGAAGAAAGATCTGGTTCACTGATCATACCGCTCTCTCGTTTCCCCTTGACTCGTGTTCGTTGACTCGTGTCGAAGCAATTATTTCTGCAAATAAACAAGAGATGTTTGTAAATCATGTATGCCCCCTGACTGCAGCCAATTAGTGTAATAAAGATAATAGTCAACTTATTGCAACATTAAAGGGGGGGGGGGGGGGGGGGGGGGGGGGGGGGGTGCCAGATCTGGTCATGAAATATATAATAAAATGATAAGACAAGTTAGTTATTTTGTGCTAAAGGTCTCCGTTACAGTGAACTTTGACCTGATAACATCAAAATCAATATGGATCATTTACTGGTCATGATGAACCACCCTACCAAGTTTGAGGACCCTAAAATATTGTCTAGTTATTGATCGGACAAAGTTTGGTCTACCGACAGACCGACCGATCAATCGACAGACAGACAGACCGACCGTCATGAGCAAAGCAATATACCCACTTCTTCAAGGGGTCGATAACAATATATAAATCTTATGATCAGAGAAAGAGAAAAATCCTTTATATGTTTACATGCTATTAATCGAGTTATTCTTCTGTTTTACGCGTTTGTTGGTTTATTCATTTATACGAAATAATGTAATTGTAATAATAAAAGAATTATTACCTATTTGATATATCCGTCAATACGCAGATTTATCAATCAGAAACAAAATCATATCGACCTCGAACTTCGTTCTTGGTCAAATGAATTGTTCTGGTCGATAAATCTACGTATTGACCTAATTAGCAGGCGATAATTGAATAATATTTTTTAAGGAATTTCACTGGTTTACGACAGGCCACAAGACTCCAAACGCGTGAGACGATAACCGTGAACTTTTTTTATTCGTGTCGTTTTTAGCATAAATACTATTTGATTAAAAAATAAGTTTTATCAATTTCAGTAAATTGTCTGATGCAATGTATTTAAATGCAACCAGTATTTCTTGTGATTTCATGAAATACTAATAAAACACCCGTCTGGTCACAAAAATGCGATTTTCTCAAGTTGATTGCAGGGAAAATCTTTCGGGGCGCCAATAATTTTCGGAGCTGTGCCATTCGGGTGCATTTTCTTACCGACCGGTGTGGTTAAACAGTCATAACTTTTTTAATACGTGGATTCTTGCAGTAAGAATTATCACGTTTTACATTAAATATAAATTGTTTTAATCGTATACCTGTTTTACCTCAGTATTGAATATTGTATGAGTATTTAGGGTATAAACTTCAGAATTGACATCTTTTTGGAAAACATTCACGTTTAACTCGCCATATCTCACAAAATATTTGACATAATGCAAAGACATTTACACACATTCGTGTATCGTTCATTCAGCAATACGTAGAACCATTTCTTTTGTAAATATGTTGAGAATAACGTATCCAACGAGTAGAAATACTTACCCCAGCGTTGATGGGTACCTTATTGCTTTGAGCTGATCTTTCGGTAGCCAGCTGATCTTTCGGTCGACGGATTACCAGCGTGATATCTCGATTGAAAGTATGGCGGCCCTTCGAATTCATCATATAACGCTATAGATAACTGTCTGATAAGCCTATTTGGGGTATGAGGGATAGGTATTTCTAACAAACCTGCGGGGTACCCATTATACTGGCGTAATACAGACTACTAATACTTAACGAAATCCGTTACAATCGGTCCGATCATACCCCGATTGAAAGTATGGTGGCCCATCGAAGTCATCATAATAATAATGCTATGTATAACTGGCTGATAAACCTATTTGAGGTATGTGGGATGGGTATTTCTAACAAACCTGCGGGGTACCCACTATACTAGCGTCATACAGACTACTAATACTTAATGAAATCCGTTAAAATCGGTCTGATCATATCCCGATTAAAAGTATGGTGGCCCATCGAAGTCATCATAATAATAATGCTATGTATAACTGGCTGAAAAACCTATTTGAGGTATGTGGGATGGGTATTTCTAACAAACCTGCGGGATACCGTTTATACTAGCGTCATACAAACTACTAATACTTAACGATATCCGTTAAAATTGGTCCGATTATACGCCGATTGAAAGTATGGTGGTCATCGAAATAATCATATAACGTTATGTATAACTGGCTAACTGGCTGATAAGTCTATTTGGGGTATGTGGGATTGGTATTTTTAACACACCTGCGGGGTACACACTATACTAGCGTCATACAGGAGACCAATACCTAACGAGATCCGTTGAAATCGGCCGATCATATCCCGAATGAAAGTATGGTAGCCCAGAAAACTTATATAATGCTAAATATAACTGGCTGATGAGCCTATTTTGGGAATGTGGGAGGGGTTTTTCTAAAAACCTGCGGGGAATTCACTATACTAGGGTCATATAGGATATCAATATCTAACGAGATCCGTTGAAATCGGTCCGATCATATCCCGATTGAAAGTATGGTGGCCCAGAAAAGTTATCAGATCATGCTAGGTATAACTGGCTGATAATCCTATTTTAGGTATGTAGGAGGGGTATTTTTAACAAACCTGCGGGGTAAACACTTAACTAGCCTCATACAGGATACCAATACCTAACGAGATCCGTTAAAATCGGTCCAATCATATCCCGATTGAAAGTATGGTGGCACACAAAAGTTAATATATAATGCAAAGTATAACTGGCTGATAAGCCTATTTGGGGTATGTGGGATGGCTATTTCTAACAAACCTGCGGGATACCCACTATATTAGCGTCATGCAGACTACTAATACTTAACGAAATCCGTTAAAATCGGTCCGATCATATCCCGATTGAATGTATGGCTACCAATCGAAGTCATCATATAACGCTATGTATAACAGGCTGATAATCCTAATCTGGGTATGTGGGATGGATATTTCTAACTGACCTGCGGGGTACCCACTATACTAGCGTCATACAAACTACTAATAATTAACGAAATCTGTTGAAATCGGTCCGATCATATCCCGATTGAAAGTATGCTGGCTCAACGAATTCATCATATAACGCTATGTATAACTGGCTAATAAGCCTATTTGAGGTATGTGACATGGGTATTTCTAACAAACCTGAGGGGTACACACAATACTAACGTCATACAGACTACTAATACTTAACGAAATCCGTTAAAATCGGTCCGATCATATAGCGATTGCAAGTATGGAGGCCCATCAAAGACATCATATAACGCTTTGTATAACTGGCTGATAATCCTATTTGGGGAATGTTTGATGTGTATTTCTAACAAACCTGCGGGGTACCCACAATACTAGCCTGACAGAGACTTCAAACATTTAACGAAATCCGTAAAAATCGGTCCGATCATATCCCGATTGAAAGTATGGTGGCCCATAACATGGCGATGATATGCGCAACAAGTCTTGGTACTGATCATCCGTGCCACGTTTCGCTAAAATATGGCCAGAGGTTCAAGAAAAGTAGTTTGTACAAAGTTAGTGTATAAAAACCGTTAAAGGGCCATAACTCTGCCAAGCTTCATTAAACTAGAACACGGCGATTATATGCGCAACTAGGTTTGGTACTCATCATCACTGCCAAGTTTTGCTGAAATCCGGCCAGAGGTTCACCAGAAATTGTCTGTACAATGTTTGTGTATTATCGTCCTAAAAGTCATAACTCTAACAAACTGTCGTTCAACTGAAACACGGCGATGACATTCCCAACTAGGCTAGGTACTCATCAACCCCGCCAAGATTCGTTGAAATCCGGCCAAGAATTCAGAAGGGACTAGTCTGGACAATGTGTGTGTATTAAAACATTTAAAGAAACTAACCCTCCAAATAATTGCAAAATTGCACAACAAACCCGTTTATCAAAATTCTATCCAGGTGTTCAGGTCATATAATGATGTAGGTTTATTCCAGGATTTTTAAAATACCCGGGATTGTATATGGGTAAAATGAATTATCAGTTGGTAACTCTTAATTCAACGCTCCAGTTGTGTGGTTTGGTCTGGCTGGTTTAAGCGGTTTATAATGTGTCTATATAGTTAGGATTCTCCAAATAGGTATATTATATATACCTCGTCGTCAGTAGGTTAAGAAACGGTGTACAGATGTTGTAAATGGTGGGATAGCTACTTTAAAGGGCCATAACTCAACCAAAAATCGTTCGACTGGAACACGGCAATGATATGCAAATGTAGGCTTGATACTGATCTTTCATTGAAATCCGGCCAGGAATTCAGGAGAACTAGACCGAACTCCGCCAAAGATATTTCAACCGCAACACTGTGATGACATGCACGACTAGGCTTGGTATTAATCATCTCTGAAAAGTTTCGTTGAAATCCGTCCAAGGGTTCAGGAGAACCAGTTCAGACCACATATGTGTATTTAAATCTTAAAAAGCCATAACTCCACCAAAATACAAAACATATAGCATGCTTTACTAAATCTAGAATGGTTTTCGAGCTCGTCCGAGCTTTCATTGATATCAACAATCTGGTAAAGTTTGAAAAAGATATGATGGAAAATGAAGGCCTATCGTGTTAAAAAGGCAGAAGATAACTGACGACGGACAACTCCCCATCCCATAAGCTCTGTTGTCCTTCGGTCAGTAGAGCTAATAATATAATATAATATTATTTTCATGTTACACTATCAGACTATTTGTCGGAAATGGTAATTGCAAAAGTAGATGAACAATTAACTGCATATAATCTGTCTATCCAATGTTATATAATATTATGTTATAATATTGAGTAGTATTATAGTTAGTCTCATATATTTTATGGGGCTGGTGTGGCCTAGTGGATAGCGCGTTGAACTTGTAACCGGGGGCCGCGGGTACAAGCCTGACCGTTGCCAGCGAGTCTCGTGGATGTGTTCTTGGGCAAAACACTTTCCCTTAGTCTTGTCCGTCGGATGTGGACATAAACCGGGCGGTCCCTGGTATCGGTCTATCCTCCGAGCACGTTAAAGACCCTTAGAAATCTTTTCGATAATAATAGTATGTCAGGTTGCCGTATTCATATGTATCATTCCATTCTCTCTGGGGAGGCTCTAATTAACCGATACTGTGTTGATGAACAGTTAAACAACATCAATTCAACTTATTTTCAAAATAAAATATATGAATTACTTGCAAAATCAAAGGAACGCTGCTTGCCATATTTAAACTGTTCGGCAAATACATGTACTCGTACAAAGCTCCGATTTTAACTATGTTATAAAGTGGCATAACCTTATGTGTACTTGAACTTTATTTCGTCAGATGACATTTTCACAAAATAATTGATCATGACGATTTGTTCAACTCAAGAAATTAACAGGAACTTGAGAACGTTACCTGAAAGAAGAGAACTTAACTTATTTAAATGACGACAATGTCAACTTCAGTCTTTCTGACATCTGAAGGAAAATCGCATTAAGTCGCATTCTTTAAGTCGAAATGTATGGAATCTTTAGTATATATGGAAGCTTTAATGTACCCCCCAGATGATGTGATGTTTATGACCATAAATATAACGACATGTCACGATATATAATCCTATGTTGACATAGTCTATGTTGATATACTACAATATATCCAGCCATGACGACTTAATAAAAAGCGACATACGTTGAATATATTGTTTGCACAACATTCACACAGCGACTTGATGACCTAAAATGTCGCATGACGACTTCAATTATTTTGAGATCAGGTTAAGTTGACTAAAATATTGCGTCACCTATTTTTATCAGGACAAGTTATCGTACATATGCCGACATACGCACTTATGTTGCAATAAAAGATGCAAGCAAACCATAGTTGGATTCACGGCCAATCTACAAGGATGTCGAATTTTAAAAAGCAGGTAAAACGTCTCTTTTTCCTAAAATTTTAAATGTTTTCTGCATCTTTTCAGGTATGCTGACAGTATATATATGTTTTAACTAAACACAATCGAACTGAAGTGACACCACTGTTGCGTTTTTTCCATGTTTATACCCCCATCACCAGATGGTGAGGGGTCTTATATCGTTAGCCATGTCAGTCTGTTTGCCCGTCCCGAAAAGTATGTGTGTATCTCCTTCCACAGTTTTCCATTGATTGTTTCTGAAACTTTACAGGATCCTTACCTTTTATGTCAAGATATGCCAAAAGGTTCGGCGTCAAAATCTACTCTGTATAATCTTAGTTACTGTCCTTTTTTCCGTTAAGTATGTGTCTTTCGCCTCCCACAGTTGGCTTGACCTGTACGCAACATTCAATCTCGATGTGGTGAACCTGTAACATAAGGCATATGTATATATAGAGTGTTGATCCATAGTTTTTGCTGAGTTATGGCCCGGATATGAGTTTGGCCTCCGAAATGAATTGGATTTTATAGTCGCACCAACAGACCATGCTGACAGTATATATATGTTTTAACTATTCTAAACACTAAAATCGAACTGAAGTGACACCACTGTTGTGTTTTTTCCATGTTTATGCCCCCATCACCAAATGGTGAGGGGGCTTATAGCGTTAGCCATGTCAGTCTGTCCGCCCGTCCCGAAAAGTATGTGTGTATCTCCTTCCACAGTTTTCAATTGATTGTTTCCGAAACTTTACAGGATTCTTACCTTTTATGTCAACAGACCACTGGCATCCGGCACATAGCTAGGATAGTAAAATATGGACTTAATCACTCCACGTCCATCTGTTACTATCCTAGCTCTCTGCCGGATGCCTGTGCAACAGCTAAGGTCATATGGCAACGTTTTAGCTTCCACTGGTGGAGGGAAATACCATGCACGTTCTGAGGCCAGCTGGATAACTTCCTTACATAAAGATTCCTAGGCCCTAAGGGATCGAAACTACAGGGGTGAGGGGCAAGTGATTTGAAGTCAGAGAACAACTTCGATATGACCTTACTAAAAGATAAAGATCAAGGTCACACTGAAGGTCATTATAAGGGTTAATAACTCATTCTTTTTCTTCATGAAAACTTAGGCCAGTTTATCAAATTATGATCCCCGTGTGGTACCGGGGTAGAATACAACCACTGCAAATCCCGCTAGAAGCAGAGGGGTACATTTTGTCATTTTTTTATCATGCTCATTCAAGGTCATCTTCATGACACCGCATATGCAAATGTAGAAACGTGGCTCCATCGTAAATGGAGTGTCTACAATAGCAACTCTGCAGTTCTGCAGGTTAGAAGGTTAGAAGGTTCAAGACCAATTCTCCATATTTTATCTAGATGTAATTGGAGGATGAGCCTGGCACGTTCATCCTGTTTGTCGCCACATAACATTTCTTGTGTTGGTGCGCCGTAAAACCCCAATTCCGCGGAACACCCGTCTATTTTAAATCTAATATTGCATGCATGTATGCTGGTATAAATAAACATTTGCAATATTTAAAAGACAATTATCCGTGTTTTTCAGGCTTGTGTCTATATGGTTTGGTTGATGTTCGTTCCAATTTCCGCAGTTCTACCTCATTTGGAGGAAAGTTCAAACCGGGGCGACTTAATTTATTACTACTTAAGTCAAGGATATACCTGGAAGGAAATATGCGGGGTTTTGCTATATGTGCATAACATGTTACATTACGGCAATTAAAAGAATAGGACAGAGTTTAAATCTGAGAAGGCATAACGTATCAAGTCCCCTGCAGACGTAATCAACAAGATAATAGAGTTAGCTGCCGAGGATATTCCAATTCTAGATACAGGACGCTGTGGAAGGTAATCAATGTCAAAACTAACCTTTGAGTAACTCAAGAAACTGTGAGTTGTAAACTTAAAGCTATAAATCCGGAGGGTGTACAGCTCAGGTCACAGCATATTTTACGCCGGAGGATATATTACAATGGGGGATCCAATTATCTCATACACATCGATGGGTACGATAAGCTTAAGTCCTTTGGAATAGCTATGTTAAACAGATTAAAGAGTACCAAATTAAGAGTAGTTCGTGGTGATTGTGGTACAGAAAATAATACAATAAGAGATTTACAAAGAGTACTACGATATGGTCATGGTGATGAGATGTCGGGTATAAATAGCTACTTAAGTGGGGGATCTACATCAAACCAGCGCATTGAACGGTTTTGGCAGTGTTTAAAATGCAACTTTACCGTGTTTTGGAGAAGCCATTTCAGCGATATGAGATATTCTGGTACACTGCACGACAGTGATCCTGTACATATAGAGTGTCTAAGGTTTTGGTTTCTCCCTCTTATTCAAGAGAGCTTGATGCATTTGCTGATATATGGAACCTACATCGAATTCGGAGACAACGCCATACTGAAACACCTAGTGGAATTCCTAATGTGTTATTCCATCAACCAGAAGTAACCGATGCAAGAGACTATTCATTGGAGCTCCCATGTGAGCTTGCTATGATTAATAGGTTGTCCACCATGTACACAATTGAATATCCAAAACATGGTTGCTGTGAGGAATTTGTGCAAATAGTCGAAATAGTCACAGGAAAACAGAGAGTTGACACTGTTCTGGAGCAACTGCTCTTTTCTTCCATTTAACAGATTATATTGACAATGTTTGAGCAATTGTAGTTCACAGGAGATAAAAAACAAACAAAAAAAACACAGAACAACAACATCAAAAAACAACAACAGAAAAGTAACAGATTCTTACAACTCATAAACCAGGAAAGGAAAGCAAACATTAAACTCACTCTTCCAGTGAGTTAATAAGAAATGAATAAGAAATCAGACATGTTGCAAAAAGATGATTGATCAATTCGCAGATATCTGTAATCTCGGAAATAATAGCCATT
Source organism: Cyrtodaria siliqua (assembly GCA_037043455.1). Lineage (NCBI taxonomy): Eukaryota > Metazoa > Mollusca > Bivalvia > Adapedonta > Hiatellidae > Cyrtodaria > Cyrtodaria siliqua. The sequence continues at coordinate 13,263 of JAWPHD010019368.1, read as the reverse complement.
ATATTGCATTTCTGTGTGTGTGTGTGTGTGTGTGTGTGTGTGCGTGTGTGCTGCTATCTGACTGAGGACCTCCGTATGAAAACACACCAACCGTCCGAGGATTTCTCAAACGTCCGAGGACTTTTTACGGGTCCGAGGAAGAAAACTAGTTTTGATTAGTTAAAAATCGTTGCAGGTATCACGTGACCAATTTTAGGGGAAGACCTCGTTTGATAGGCGAAATGAGAAGTGTTTGTACAGGGTGAACACACTTTACACTTTCCGATAAACACACATTATTTCGGACTTCCCGTTTTAGAGAAGAAGTTTGTCTCGAGGTCATTTCCACTGAGGTGCCATTTCCAACGAGGTAGGTTTACATTAAAAGTCGTTTAATCAGTAGTTTTGAATAAATGATAGGATATATAATGCAGTTTGTGTTTAAATAAAACCAGAATTACAGTATAGATCTAGACTGATCATTTAATTTTAAATGCCAAGTGAATTGTGGGAGGGGTATTGAATTTGAAACACAGGAAATGTTAGAACTCTGAGTTTTAGACAGCAGTTTTGAGTATACAATAGGATATGTGTTTTCAATAAACTAGAATAACAGTATAGATTGATCTTTGAATTCAAAATTTAAATGCAAAGTAAATTTAAGGTCGAAATTGTGGGAGGGGTATTGAATTTGAAACACATAAAATGCTTGAACTCTCGGTTCAGAGAGAACTTGAAGAATTTTGACATTTTCAGTTCAGATGCCGAGATGTTTATGAATTTATGTGTGTGGTTGAATTACATGGTGTTTACTTTATTACAAATAGGCCTATATTGACAAATTCAAGCCAAGTTTCAAATTTTGATTGAACACAATGTAAGCCTTCAAACTTGAGTAGCAGAAGAATTTAATTCCTCAAAATTAATGACGATATACTCTGAGTACAACAAACGTTATACATAAAATAATTTAATAAATAATTATAGTTAGGTAACTAACGCAATTGAACCTGCACTTATCTGCTTAAGGAACCTCATTGGTAGAGCAATTTAAGAACCTAAATCCATGGTCGGGAAACAAGAATTGTGTTATTTAAGCACAAATGATAGTTTACACTGCAAATGACAGATATTTCTGATAAAAAAAATCCGGAAAACATGGGGAAAAAAATTTCGTTGATGTTGAATCTATCTGGGATTACTCCTATCATAAGCGCATTAAAATGCTGTTTTTAGTGACACATTTACTTTCTCTCACGTTTAAATTGTTGAGATCATTCGGGAAGTTTGGTTAAGTTATTCATTGATAGAAATCGCGAATGCCAACAATTGGGTAGCAAAAATCGTATATTATTATCGGTTATTTGAATAGTTTAGTTTATTTCATTCAGGACTGTTATTCATTCGATCCTTGGAGATCGCTGAGCCCGATACTTATATTTAGTTATCGGTGGTACATTTTCAATTTCATTTGTTTTCTTATTTAATTTTCGATTCGGTTGTTCCACTTCTCCGGCCGATAGAAGGCTCTGGGTATTGTTTAACCACTCATAGGAGATGTTGTCTGCTTTTTACTTTTGTCTTTTGGATGTTACTTGTGATATGCAGGCTTCATAACCGCTGCTCCCAACTAAATTCCATTTTGTTTATTTTGCTCTTCGGGGCATAGTTTTTTGTTAGATACTGGGACCATACACCACTGGACATGGGGGAGGAACATCTCTATGTCCACCGCCATATGCATGTCATCGTCGGGATGGTTAAAATTATGTACTATTGATTTTATGAATATTGAGTTCTGCTCAACCCGGGGCTAGAGGGCATGAGCGGTAGCTAGCATATTTCACTACCATTCATGAACAGTCTCAATCAAACCGAGACTGCAATATTTTGTATGTGTCGTTTTCGGCCGTTTCCAAAGGTCCATTATCATACTTTTATTATAAATTTACGAGTGGCGTCAACTAGAATAGAAACGAGCACTGTTATGATATCACGTTGGCTGTTGTAAATTTATACCATTTATTTCTTCGAAAAGAAATCAAATCAGTGATTCATTTTAATGTTCCCCAAGGAAACCGGTGGAATATAGCTTCGGCGCTGTCCATGGATAAGTGTGTCTGATCGTAAGTTACTATCTTAGTGCGTGTCTTTCGCATGTATGGATGGATTTTAAACGGACACACAATCTGGACGTTTTTAGCAAACATTAAAGGAACACACGGCAATCTTGAAGTGTTTTGAAGGGTGTTTCGGTTTATATATCCAGTATCTTTTTTACTTTGACCCTTGTAACGTTTAAATAAATCAAGTTTAAGTATTCACCTGTTCATCTTCAGAGCTCCAGATAAGGTGCGTATTTGCGTAAATACGCAAATAAAATGGTAGAAAAAGCAATATAAATACAAAACCATGCGTATCATAACGCAAAAGAAATGTTTGATAGGCAATTCCTCGCAAATTGCTTGCATATTTGCTGGTTATCATTTCTAATCGATCGCGTACTGGCCCGGAGTTCTCACAATATCGCGAAACAACATCAAATATAGGTAAAAGACCGAAACTGCCGAGTGAACAGACTGGTTCCAAAATTCAGTTTTAATTGTGCGCGATTTACTCATTTTTGCCTTCACCCTTTTTATATCATGTAGGCGCTCGGCAATCTAAATCAAGCGTCGGTTAAAAATGTCGGCGAATGTAAACAAACAAAACAAACATACCGCAAAAACACAAATAAATATAATTAGTAACTGTTTTGTCCACAGTAAGTCCACGGAGGCAAAACAAATTTCAAAAATAACCTTAGATGACATACTATTCAATGTTGTCCAAGATTCACAAAGCATAATGTTCAAGATATTTTATCTGATGTGTTGGAAAACGTTGATTGTAAAACGCAACAAAAGCACTCTGGGAACCGTGTAATTAAAAAGACCGTAAATGACTCACACGTGAATACCATGTTTGATTAGGGTAAACATACCTAATTGAAATATAAATGATGAGGTAAATTTATTTTTTTACCCAATTGCAAAATGCAAATACCCAATTAAAATAAAACAGTGGAGTAACAATACTCAATGTCCAAATCCGTATCTGGAGCTCTGGTCTTATTATAATATAAGTTTTTATATAGTATTTGGGCAGTAATATAAAAAATTAGAAACATGCAAAAACAAACGAATTAATACCAGTGTCCGACAAATCACATGCCCGGAGCCCGCGAGCTACCGGAGCCCGCGAGCTAAGTCGATGTCCGTACTACCATAAATGTCATTCCTGAACCTGACGGACTACTACAAATTTCCTTTCATAACCAGATTTTGCCCTAAAATACTGTTTTCACAGCTGATTAATCAAGATAAGATTAGAAAGTCACGCGCTAATAACCAAGTTAACGAGGTGTTAAAACAACACGGGCAATGCATCGGCAGTGTTTCTGCAGGTCTCAATTTTTTATGGATCATCCTTGACCCCCTATGGAATAAACTGGGGGTCATTTTATATATATATAGTGGTCATATTTTTTGGACATGCATTTTGATGAATAGACCATGTCAGATATATAGATATGCATTATAAGTTGATTAGTAAACGTCTACTTGACTAGTGTTGGTAATCGGTTGAAAATTCATGATCGATTGTCAGAAATTTCAACCAACCGATGATCGATCATTCATCGATTAAACATGGCTTCCATAAAAGACACAAGTTTAAGTCTTTTTTAGACTATAATGAAGAAAATAAACACATTTCAAGTATGTTCTGGTCATTACATTATTGAAACTGGCCAAGCATTTATTTTAAGTAAAAATTAAAACTCATTTTATTTTCTTGTATATTTTAGTATAAAAAAATGAAATAAGCCATCATTTTACAACAAGGTAAAGCCGATCAGGAAAAATTGTAATCGATTAATCAGATCAAATGTGTAGCTGATCGATGATCGATCAAATCGATTAATAGGAACAGCACTACCTCTGACAAAACATCACATGCCAGATACATCACGAAAACGTCCCTTACATGCATTATTAGTTTAGACATTTTAATTGTTGTGTTTAAATTATTCGTATAAAGAACAAAGGAATGAAGGAAGAAGAAGTTAACCAACGTCGTTTCATTTTGGGTTCGTATGCATTTAGTGGCCGTATCATGATCATCTACGCGCTTTTATTAAATACAATACTTTGATATTGTTAGCTCCACTGATTAGAGATCAGCAGAGCTTATGCCGTGTACAGTGTCCGTCGTCTGTCCGAGGGCCATTTGATTAGCCTGTACAGAAGGAAAGGGTCATTTTCCAACAAGGGGCCTGGCACCCTGTTGTTTGTGCTCAAATGATAGCAAAGAGCTAGAAGACCATAATCCAAACAGTTTTAAAAAAAGACCCCCTCTGTAGGCTGTCCAAGTTCATTAGACACAATTTGTCCACATACTTGGACAAAAAATAGAGGATCTTTTTCGGAAAGAAGAGGCCAGTATCTTCATGTATCTGCACATTGTATTCTTTAAACATGGCCCTTTAAACATGGCCCTTCGCAAGGTAGCTCCTTGCTGTATTCCGCTTGTCCGTCTGTCTGTCCGTCTGTAAAACAATGTTGTAGCGACTACTCCTCTGAATCTACATGACATATTTTCACGAAACTTTAAACAAATGATGCCCATGAAGTCTACTTGATCCCAATCTCATCATGCTCATTAAAATCAGATCCAAAATATTCGCTCCACTACTTTCCGCTATTTAGATCTAGATGATCTGGACAACAGTTTCACTAATGCAAACATTTGACGCGGAGCGTCGTTTATAAATAAGATTGTATGGGAGATTATACGTATTTCATTAATAAAGTATGTGATTTCATGTATATCATGTACATGCTATTGCATTATTCCGAAATCAGTTTAAAAAACGCAGCAATGTTCGAGTCACAATCCAGTGTCATTAGTTTTCGCGATTCCAAAAGAACTAAGTTCAGGGTTATAAACGTGTGTCAGTGTTATACATCGTTACCAGTACTGCTTAAACAATCAAATGGAAGACCCAATGTGTGCTACATGCTGTCTTTTTTCTACTTGAATTATTTTGGACAAATACAGTGATGGAATGTCCAGATAGTGGGTGGGTTGGTAGGAGGAGAAGGGTAGAATCTTATTATGTTTTGTTTTTATTTACTTACCTTTACTGTATTAAATAATAATACATTATATTAATTTAGCAGCATTGTATTAATTTAACAGTATAAGAGTTTAATAAAGGGTCCCTGTCCTGGAGGTTCTATTTAAAATTTGGGATGAGATTCGGAGGGGGCAGGGTGGGGAGGGAGTGATCAGAGTATGTTAAAAGGGGCCAGGTGAGGCAGAGTATGTTTTGGCTCCCACTCCACCCCCTGCCAACATTTTCGTTATTCCCGGGGTTTTAACGACGGTAGTGGTTGGAAAATTTACAATAAAACGCAAAGTGAATGTAAAATTTATCATGAAGCCATTTATTGTAAAGTTGCCATTCACTACCACCGTTCAAATATTTACATTTCTATTACATTGACCTTAAATGAAACACGTTTATGTGCTGCATTTAAACCGTAAGTTGCTATAAAAAGCGTGCAAGGCTGGCAACGTCCCTGTTACCAAGTACATAATAGGATTAAATTACAAAAATTAGAATTCTATTTTCGCTGAAAACAAAAACAAAACATACAAGCTACTTAGTCAAGAATCAGTAGGATTACCACCATCACAAAATAGTACAAAATAAACTCCTTCAGAGACGGGGAAGCAAACCCGAGCTGCATTCGTCAAGTGACATTGGTAAGAAGAGAGTGAGTTCAGGTACGTTACCGTGACATGATTTGATATTTTGTAGTGTGGTTGAGAGGGTAAAGACGCTGCATTGGAAACCATGTCAACGCTGCGGGTTCGAATCCCACTGAGAGCTGAGCTTGTATGTGTCGATTCTTATGGACGACAGGAAGTATACAGTACGTGTAAAAAATGTTGACCATCATATATAGCCTAAAATGTGCTGGAAAATGACGTTACAAACCAAACAAACAAAAACGATTTAAGTTTTATTTCAATTGACCTTAAGAAAAATGTTCTTGTCCGGTCCATGTGGTGAGTAGCATACACATCTATGGATCTTCATAGAATATAAATAGCTCTTAAAATAATGAGATGCAACCTAATTTGCCTATGTGTTTTCAACAGACCATGTGTTGCACATTAAAGTAATGTTTACATGTTCCAGGTCAATGTGAATACTAATGTACTTTTGGTGTTCATTCCAATAAGTTGTCCAACAATTTCAGATAATGAGATGAAACTGTTACCTTATCATTAATGTATTGGGCGTGAACATCACTTAAGTTCAAGGTCAAGCATCTTGCGCAAGACATCTTGCGCAAGATTTCTCTTGGCTTTGTCCGTCTGATGGGGTTGGTAAATAGAAGGTCCAAACTACCAAAGGCTATCCTGTCTGCATGTTAAATAATTATTACAATCTTTCTGACAGTAAGAGTAGGCCAGGGTTTCATAATTATTTTGTAGTCTTCACCTCTCAGTTCACCGCTCTCTGAGGTGGTGCTAATAACCATAATGTGCTGATGATTGTTTTCATTTGCATTCCAGTGTGTTTTTTAACGAGTTGAGCTCGCTATGAGGCAGTGCCTTATTCATATTATAAATACCATCCTTATGATTAGTTAAGTACTATTTTAACAGATGCAAGTTGTGCAGAAATTCTTACAGAACGCCTAGAGTTTGATGTTTCCCTTGAAATTAAATACTCACCTCATCGAGACGACTCACCGAACCCTAAATGCAGGTCGTTATTCAAGTTCAAGACCATAAAATTCACATACATGTACCTCTCATGTTCATGCATATGATGAAGTCAATTTCTTGTCCGCTGACTAAATTTCGCATAAAAGAAAGTAATTTGAAATAACTTTGAAACAAATACCTCATCGACACGACGTGTAGAACCAAACACTCGGATCTGTATATAAAATCTTGATTTTTAAATCACGTATAGTTTATAGCTGTTCTAACACTTCTAAATCAAGGCTGGTTAGACTTCTTTCCATGCAATATCTCAAGTTTTGTTGTGAGAAATACAGATTGCCAAAATTCGCTTCAGGAATACCGCAAGGCAATACATACTCAATTGCATTTTAAGTGTGCACAGCTCAGTTGAGAAAGAAAGTGTGCACTGCGTTTTTGTTTTAATTAATTGTATAAATTCTAAAATTAATACCACATTTCCTCTATTAGTAGAGCCCGGGCGCTATGCAAAGTGCGAAGGGGGCGCTACTATTATGGTTCAAATTTTCAATATATTTCATCCACGTTCCCGACTGTTTTCCTTATAGAATTACTGTACGCCGATATTTTACTGTCACACCGGTATTGACTAAACCTAAACCCGGCAATAGACTGAGTATATCACTGTCATCACTCTGCATCTGTATGATACAATATCGTCGAACTTGACGATTACAACACGGGTTGGTTGCGTATGAATTAAATAATAATAAAATATAAACTAAATAAATAAATTGAAAGAAAGGAGATAAATAAAAGCGGTAATTTGTATTGATGATAGTGCTTTAAGGTTTATGTCATTTTCTGCCTTGTGAACACTCTAGCACCTTTATTTATCATTTGATCTTTACCAAACTTGCATATATTGTTAATATCAATGAAAGCTCAGACAAGTTCGAAAACCAGATCGGATCAATAACACTAGAGTTATGACCCTTGTTTTTTCTAGAAAATGCCATTTTCTGCATTGTGAACACTCTTTCACATTCATTTATTATTTGATCTTTACCAAACTGTCACAGATTGTTAATTATCAAATAAAAGAGCGAACTATTTCGAAAACTAGTTAGTTCGGGTTTGTTTCACCGGAGTTATGGCCCTTGATTTTCTGAAAAATGCCATATTTTGCATTGTAAACACTCTAGCACCTTCATTTATTATTTGATCTTTACAAACGTGCACAGATTGTTATTATAATTGACAGCTCAATCAAGTTTGAAAACCAGTCAGATCGAATCAATAACATCAGAGTTACGGCCCTTGTTTTACTGAAAAATGTCATTCTCTTCCTTGTGATCACTCTAGGACCTTCATTTATTATTTGATCTTCACCAAACTTGCATAGATTGTTATATTAATACAAGCTTAGACAAGTTCGAAACTCAGTGATATTGGACTAGTTACTCCACAGTTATGGCCATTGATTTAGTTAAAAATGCTGTATTTTGCCTCGTTAAGATGATATGGCTTTCATTTCTTAGGTCATCTATTAACAATAAACACAATAATTTATTCATGGTAACCCATCAATTAAGGACATTACAATATGTTTGTGTTCTGACAAGAATAAACAAAGTGCGCTCATTTTAACACATATTTCTTGTTGGGTCCTCTGACAGTAAACACAGTCTCAACTTCACTGTAACACACCAACAGAGGACATCTTACTATTCTAAGGTCCTCTATTAACAATAAACACAATTTCATCTTGGTAACACGCCAATTAAGGACCTAATCTCTTGGTGTTTCGAAAACAATAAACACTTTGCGCCCATTGTATCACAAATTTCTTGCTGGGTCCTCTGACTGAAAACACAGTGTCAACTTCACTGTAACACACCAACCGAGGACCTCTTACTATTCTAAGGTCCTTTATTAACAATAACCACAATTTCTTCATGGTAACACACCAATTAAGAACGTCATCTCTAGGTGTTCCGACAACAACAAACACAGTGCGCCCATTGTAACACATATATCTTGTTGGGTCCTCTGACAGTAAACACAGTGTCAACTTCACTGTAACACACCAACCGAGGACCTTACTATTCTTAGGTCATCTTTTAACAATAAACACAATTTATTTATGGTAACCCATCAATTAAGGACATAATCTGTTGTGTTCGGACAAGAATAAACAGTGCGCCCATATTAACACATATTTCTTCTTGTGTCCTCCGACCGTAAACATAGTCTCAACTTCACTGTAGGGGGAGTCCGTGGCCGAGTGGATAACGTCTCTGACTTGAAATCACTTGCCCCTCACCGCTGTAGGTTCAATCCCTCAGGGGCCTAGGAATTTTTATGTGAGGAAGCTATCCAGCTGGCTTGCGGAACGTCGGTGGTTCTACCCAGGTGCCCGCCCGTGCACGAAAATTTCCCGGATGGGCACCTGGGGTCTTCCTACACTAAATGGAAGCTGGAAAGTCGCCATATGACCTTAGCTGTTGGTGCGACTATAAATCCAATTCAATTCAATTCAACTTCACTGTAACATACCAAACGAGGACCTCTTACTATTCTAAGGTCCTCTATTAACAATAAACACAATTTATTCTTGGTAACACACCAATTAAGGACCTAATCTCTTGGTGCTCCGACAACAATAGACACTGTGCGCCCATTGTATCACATATTTCTTGTTGGGTCCTCTGACAGAAAACACAGTGTCATCTTCACTGTAACACACCAACCGAGGACCTCTTACTATTCTAACAGTCCTCTATCAACAATAACCATAATTTCTTCATGGTGACACACCAATTAAGAACGTCATCTCTAGGTGTTCCGACAACAACAAACACAGTGCTCCCATTGTAACACATATTTCTTGTTGGTTCCTCTGACAGTAAACACAGTGTCAACTTCATCTTTTAACAATAAATACAATTTATTCATGGTAACCCATCAATTAAGGGCATAATCGTTGGTGTTCTGACAAGAATAAACAGTGCTCCCATTTTAACACATATTTCTTCTTGGGTCCTCTGACCGTAAACACAGTCTCAACTTCACTGTAATATACCAACCGAGGACCTCTTACTTTGCTAAGGTCCTTTATTAACAATAAACACAATTTCTTCTTGGTAACACACCAATTAAGGACCTAATCCCTTGGTGTTCCGACAACAATAAACACTGTGCGCCCATGGTAACACATATTTCTTGTTGGGTCCTCTGACAGTAAACACAGTGTCAACTTCACTGTAACACACCGACCGAGGACCTCTTACTATTCTAGGGTCCTCTATTAACAATAACCACAATTTCTTCATGGTGACACACCAATTAAGGACGTCATATCTAGCTGTTCCGACAACAACAAACACAGGGCGCCCACTGTAACACTTATTTCTTGTTGAGTCCTCTGACAGTAAACACAGTGTCAACTTCACTGTAACACACCAACGGAGGACCTTATTATTCTAAGGTAACATTCTAATTAACGACCTAATCTCTTGGTGTTCCGACAACAATAAACACTGTGCGCCCATTGTAACATATATTTCTTGTTGGGTCCTCTGACAGTAAACACAGTGTCCACTACACTGTAACACACCAACCGAGGACCTCTTACAATTCTAATATCCTCTATTAACAATAACCACAATTTCTTCATGGTAACAAACAAATTAAGGACGTCATCTCTAGGTGTTCCGACAACAACAAACACAGTGCGCCCATTGTAACACATATTTCTTGTTGGGTCCTCTGACAGTAAACACAGTGTCAACTTCACTGTAACACACCAACCGAGGACCTTACTATTCTTAGGTCATCTATTAAAAATAAACACAATTTATTCATGGTAACCCATCAATTAAGGACATAATCTATTGGTGTTCTGACAAGAATAAACACAGTGCGCCCATATTAACGCATATTTCTTATTGGGTCCTATGACAGTAAACACAGTCTCATCTTCACTGTAAAACACCAACCGAGGACCTCTTACTATTCTAAGGTCCTCTATTAACAATAAACACAACTTCTTCTTGGTAACACACCAAGTAAGGACCTAATCTCTTGTTGTTCCGACATCAATGAACACTGTGCGCCCATGGTAACACATATTTCTTGGTGGGTCCTCTGACAGTAAGGACAGTGTTAACTTAACTCTAACACACCAACCGACGACCTCTTACTATTCTAAGGTCCTTTATTAACAATAACCACAATTTCTTCATGGTAACAGGCCAATTAAAGACGTCATCTCGAGGTGTCCGACAACAACAAACACTGTGCGCCCACTGTAACACATATTTCTTGTTGGTTCCTCTGACAGTAAACACAGTGTCAATTTCACTGTAATACACCAACCGAGGACCTTACTATTCTATGGTTCTCTATTAACATAAACACAATTTCTTATTGGTAACACACCAATTAAGGACTTAATCTCTTGGTGTTCCGACAACAATAAACACAGTGCGCCGTACCCCACTGTAACACATATTTCTTGTTGGGTCCTCTGACAGTAAAGACAGTGACAGGAAAGACAGTGTCAATTTCACTGTAACACACCAACCGAGGACCTCTTACTATTCTAAGGTCCTCTATTAACAATAAACACAATTACTTAATGGTAACACACCAATTAAGGACCTTATCACATGGTGGTCCGACAACAATAAACACTGTGCGCCCATTGTAACACTTATTTCTTGTTGGGCCCTCTGACAGTAAACACAGTGTCAGCTAAACTGTAACACACCAACAGAGAACCTGTTACTATTCTAAGATCCTTTTTTAACAATAAACACAATTTCTTCATGGTGACGCACCAATTAAGGACCTAATCTCTTGGTTTTCAGACAACAATAAACACAGTGCGCCCACTGTAATAAATATTTCTTGGTGTGTCCTTTCACAGTCAACACAGTGTCAACTTCACTGTAACACACCAACCGAGGACCTAGTACTATTCTAAGGTCCTCTACTAACAATAACCACAATTTCTTCATGGTAACACACCAATTAAGGACCTAATCTCTTTGTGTTCCTACAACAACAAAGACAGTGCGCCCACTGTAACACATATTTCTTGTTGGGTCCTCTGAACGTAGACGCAGTGTCAACTTACTGTAACACACCAACAGAGGACTTCTTACTATTCTAAGGTCATTTATTAACAATAAACACAATTACTGGTGCGCTGTGTTGCTGTTATACCGGTTAGCACACCAATTAAAGACGGAGCCATTACTTGACGTTCCAAAACTCATGTCTGATTATCTTAACATCATCTACGCGCCACAACACCAATATCAGTTACCAATTTATGTTCATAAAAAAGTAGTTGCAGGGCAACGTAATTGTTGATGATGTTCTCTGAAATATTGGAAAATTAAAACTCCATCTCAAATCCTGAATCCGCATATGCCCTAAGTCGTAGAAGTGCAATGAATGAATTGAATTGGGTTTTAAGGCGCACCAACATATAAAAGGTTATATGGCGCCTAACAGGAATGAACATGTCAGGCTCGTACTCCATCCACATCAAGATAAAATACAGAGAATGGGCATAGTACCGTCTTACCTGCAGAACTGTAGAGTTGCTGCAAATTCTATTGTATATACTCCATTTACGATAGAGCCACGGTTCCACGTTTGCATGCGATGTGGCATGATAAAGACCACGAATGAACACGATCAAAATGACAAAATGAATATGAATGTGGTGGGGCGGGTGCGTGTCATACCCCTCTGCATGTGACAGTTTGTTTGTGAGATTGCAGAGATTGTATTCTACTCCTGATACCACACGAAGGAAACATGCACTAAACATACTTATTTTAAATAGTTGACCACCTGTGACATGTACATATGTCTATGATTACACTCACAATCCAGCATACAAGTCAACGTCCACACTATTTTCGCGCTATTAAAATTGGTATTAAACTGCAACTTAGCATGTAATAGGACATCTTGACATCAATATGTCAATTACGATCCCATTTGTCGATTTATCTCGGCGTGACCCAGTAGACGTGAGACCCCGAAGGACCCATATTCAAGCCCCATGGGCGCCACATATTCGTCGGTGCGTTCTTGGTCAGGGACGTACAACGGGCGGTCTCATGCATTGGTGGTCAATTTTCCGAAAAAGAACCACAGGAAGTCAGCTTTAATAAGTTTAGACAGAAATCAAAGTTGGTTTATTACGTCTCTGGTGGACGGTATGTTCCCGAATTCTATCTATTATGTCTCCATATATAGGGCGGCTTAAAAACGTTGTTTATATAGATCTATATATATATACAAAAAAAAGAGGGTATCTTCTCCACCTGAAAGTAAAGACTAACAATCTATGGCACTAGCGTCCTATTCTGGAACTATTCAAACACCCCAGCATGCGGTTGTCCTTATATGAACTTCGCGATTGACGTTTACCTGCCAGCATTCAATCTACACATTTTTTTCAGTCTGAACATGTTACCGTATCCACCGCCGAAT
>JAWPHD010019367.1:0-36004 GCA_037043455.1 Cyrtodaria siliqua | reverse complement strand
TTTTCCAACTGAAAAAGAAATGAAAAATAGATAACTCCATTTAATAAAACCTGGAAGAATTGCTCCTTAGCAGGGGCCGATCCAAGGAGAGGAGGATGGCGGGGCGCACCCAGCATGCAGCCCCTAATATCAATCCAAGGAGGGGAGGATGGCGGGGGCGCACCCAGCATGCAGCCCCACTAATATCTGAAAAGTTATGAAAATTCATACATAGAAAATGTTTTTCCTTTTCTTTTTTTTTTATTGTCAACTGTGCAGTTTTCCCTAAAATGAAAAAAAAATGTTTCTGTACATGTTTTTTTGTTTTTATTTTTTTTTAAAAGTTGCACTCCCTCAATCTTAAATCCTGTGAACTTCTGTGTTATAAACGAAACAAAATCAAATCAAACAGGGGTTTACATCACAGTAACACGTCATAATAGGTCATATTTGAACAGCAACTTCACAGGGAGATGAGATTCCCATCAAAGATGACAGGGTCAGTGCTTGAGCTCCTGTCGGGCAGAGGTCGGCAGCTTTAACACGCAAGGCTTTATCCAGCTATCTATCAACATGTTATGGTCAGGCTTTATCCAGCTATCAACATGCTATGGTCTGCAGCTCTAAAACTCGGGGCTTTATCCACCAATCTATCAACATGCTATAATGAACATAAACAAACAGTAGCAAGTTTCAGAGTGTTAAAAATATATATGAACTGACCATTTACCACCGAAACACTGATTTGTTGTTAAACTATGTCATCAACTTATATTATAATCTGAATTGAATTGAAAGTTGTTTAACGGCTCATCAACACAGTATAGGTTATTTAGATCCACCCAAGAGAGAGGGGAAGGATACACAGGAACCGTGCCCTACTCTTATTATCGAATAGATTCCTATGGTTCTTTAAGGATAGACGATACACGGGACCGCCCGGCTTACGTCCCCATCCGACGGACGAGGCTACGGGAAAGTGTCTTGCCCAAGAACACACCGACGAAACTTAGTGGCACCACGGAGGATTGAACACGGGGCCTCCGGCTACAAATCCGCCCCGCTACCGACTGCGCCACACCAGCCCTCTTATTAGTATAACCTACTGTTTTATTACAATATATTACATATTTCTGGGAGATATTTCGCAATACAGAACATTGCTCTGCCTTTTGCGTCAGTGTCGGGAACGCCAAATGACGTCTTCCTCAGATTCCGCCACTAGGAATACCGATTACGGAAATTAACAAAGAGTCACTTGTTTTGTTTGTATGACGTAACGTCGTCTTGGCGTTCTCGTGCAAACAGGTGTTAAAAGGCAAACTGGTGTAAAAATATTGATGATTGGAAAGGAATTCATCATAGAACATATAAATATAGCTTAAATTAACATTGTTGTCATGATAAAGAAAAATATTCCCTCGTGAGAAGATTCTTGACTTCTTGACTTCTTGAGAATCTTTCTCACTCGGGAATTATTTCCCGTATCACAACAACAATGTTAATTAAACTCTATACAATATTTCCAATGAATGTTGTTCAAAAGCAGGCATTTTAAAGTTGTCCTATCTACTGCATACCGTATTACCCCTAATATTAGTACCCGTGTGCTATGAAAAATGCCAAGGAGTACTCTTATAAAATATCAAATATGTACTGAATTCTGAAGATTTTTATTTATGTATATTTTTTTAAATTATTTTTTATTACTTTATTTTATTATATATTTATTTATTTGTTAAAGTTGTTAAAGGGGGTGGGTGGAAGGGGGTGTGTGGGGGGGGGGGATGGGGATTGGTGTCGGGGTGGGGGGGCTACTATTTGAGGATGCACTCTTATTATGGGAAATACAGTATTCAGAAATTTGTTTTCTTTCTTCCTGGCATATTCTCATAGATTTAAAGACCATCAAGCAATTAAGTATTTTATAAAGCTTAATATTTGTACTTAAACCAATAAAATACCAACACAGCATTTGAATTAAATCTCATTATAAACCGTGAACTCAATTATTTCAGTTTCAACAAAAATGCAGCGAATTTTGAGAGATTTGCGGAAGAGAGTAATTATCTAACTATTACACCTGGGCCACATGCTTCTGGTATTTCCTCAACAAGCCTACTACATCGTACACCATGTCTTTACAGAGGCCCTAAATATATGCGCATCTGATTTCTCTAATTTGAATGAAGAAAGAGTTATGTTTCTGGTGCTCTGCATTTCCTCTCATCGCCCCCTATCATTGTGTGAAGTTCATTGCAGTCCCATAAATAGTTGTTGAGTTATGCTCCACACAAGAATTATAAGAACCATATTCATGATTTTGATAGAGCATCATCAAAAGAAACTGACCAACCAGGGACAAGAAATAGACATACCAATACATTCTGGTAGGTGATAAACACGGTCTTTATCCTGATGTTCAACCACGTTTACTGTAAAATTAAGGTATCTACAGTGTGATTCTTTTAAAACCCCGCATATTTCATGCACATTCATGCACATTGTTTCAATATATGTATCTTTCAAAATCAAAATCTTGAAAATTATCGGCTTTCAGTCTGCCAAAGATTTTTATTTTACTATAGAACCTAAGGATAAAACCGAGTAAAACAAATTTTATCACCTAATGAAAATAAGATAACATCTCAACCTCTCTGCAATGGAAAATTATGAAAAACGATAACATTACAAAGGGCAATAACACTAATTTGAATGAAGACAGAGTTACGGTCTTGCAATCCGCACTTCCTCTCATTGTCCTCAATTATTGTGTATAATTTCATTGCAGTCCCCATAAGTAGTTTTGAAGTTATGCCCCGGACAGAAATTCTAAGTGTAAAACAACAAAGGGCAATAACTCTAATTTGAATGAAGACAGCGTTATGGTTCTAGTACTCTGCACTTCCCCTCATTGCCCTCTGTCGTTGTGTTAAGATTCATTGCAGTCCCATAAGTCATTTTGAAGTTACGCTCCGGACAAAAATGAAAGGATGGAAGGATGGAAGGACTGAAGGACAGTCGGATGGACAAAGTCGCGACTATATGTTCCGCCGAAAATTTCGAGGAGCATAAAAGGAGAAAATAGTGTTTAGAGATAGACTGACTAGTCAGAAAATGTATTCTTATATATGATATAATATCTAAAATAGTCTACTAAGTGGCTCGACAGCTCAATGAGCAGATTGGAGTGTAAAAGTGGTATCCAGAGTTCGAGCCCTGGTCAAACCACATGTTTCCTCCCATCTCATTTTGTAGGAGCATTGTAATAATTATTTATTTGTAATTCCCACTAAACCTCCTACCGGTCCTCATACATTTCCAGGCTTCAAAATGAGAGTTAATTTATAAAATTATGTCTGCCAATATTACCACCCTGCCTGTTGCTACAAGTCTGTAATGTTCCATTGTTACAAACAGAATTGAAGTTTCTGGTATGGAGAAGTATGATGAAGCAGTCATTTTATATTCATAATAATTCTGCTGAATGCGGAACACTGTGCTCAACTGCGACCTTGAGAAAGTGACCTTTGCTCCCAATGCTTCTTGGTTGTATGAGCTAAGCTACTGAAATGTTAATAAGAGGTCAATGACCCTAAAGCTCTACTGATATATTTTGATAGCCTGATCAGCCATGGGAACCTGTGATAAGAAATATTTTTAGAGAAGTAGTCGCCACAAGTTTTTCCTATTATCACTCTATGTAAAAAAGATGGTCGCTGGCAGCCATGTTGACACAGAATCAATGAATTTTGTTTAGAATCAACTACATGTCATGCCAGTCATTTTAGTAAGGTTCCAAATCAATACCACTTAGGTTTTTTGAGAAGAAGTTGCTACAAACTTGAACCGAATTTCCGGCCTACCTGATTTTACTTGGGACTAACTGGACATCAAGACCATCATTCCTGTATTTTTTTTTTATAAAAGTCATTTCGGTAAAGGTACCAAACCGATACCACTTATGGTTTTAGGGAAGTAGTCGCCACAAAATTGGATTTAATATATCTATTTTTAGACATGGTGGCCATCTTGAATTTTAGGCCAACCTGATTTTTACTTAGGACCAACTAGACATCAAAAAATTGCCCAGACATGAAAATGTTTGACATTGTTGACCAGGGAGCTCAGGGTATAGGCTCTTGTCCCTATGGTAATAAATGGAAAGAACAAACCAGGACCTTAAACAGAGGCTTGACTGGACTCCCATCAACAAGTGTGCAGAGAAAGCCAATCATGCATATGGACAGGTTTTCCAAAGGTATGAATACGAGAAAACTTTGATGCAAATACCAATTTACCGGTAGTAATTCTTTGGTGAAATAACATTCTTTTAACCCTTAACAATTGCAAATAAAAATTAAGATAGGGAAAGAAAGAATGGATGAATACTAAAAGATGGACATAGAGACGGGAATACTGTATAATGTCTATCACACAAACATGCACGTGCATACGCACACAGACAGGCAGACACACACACACCGCAATGCACACGGGCTCACACACAAACACTGACACATGAACATATTAACAGAGACAACAACATGATCATAGCAATATTTGTTCACCTGCCTGTATTTATAACAAATGCTTATTCCAGTTTTAGTGGTTAATTTTTGACTGACATATCTACTTGATAAAGTTAACACATTGTTCTACAATAGCATTTATCTAAAGCTGTCAGGTTGATAATAAGAGTTTGAGAGAAACAAAAACAAGAGGGTCAGATTTTCTGATCCCAAATACCAATTTTGACATGAATGCTGTAAAACAATCTCATTCCAATCTCATTCCATTCCATTCCATGATTCCATTCCAGGTTTTAGACTATACCCTAAATAATATATCTTTTGCCAGCTTATAAAAATGTCATAATGCTACCACAAAGCTATATCAATTCCTTTACATGTCATGTTATGCAATTTCTCAGAGAATTAGGGTTTTATCTCACCAGTACAAGTAGATTTGCTCTTGTCTCAGTTTATATAGTTGGAAAATCAGAATTAAAATAAAATCTTAAAATCCTACAATTTGTCTTTTTCTGAGAGCCAAAAGTACAAAGCAGACTTAATCCTTACCCTATATCAATGTATAATGGACTGTCCTTTCTTTGAATTTGGACCAGTCAATTTATTGTACAAAGGGGTGTTTCGATCAAATGACTGATGAGCACCCAGACAGTGTAAACCTTGATCAGCCTGCAAGATGTCGTACCAGTCATTTTGGTAAAGGTTCCAAATATTGTTAAAATCTATTTTTAGCCATTGTGGCCATCTTGAATTCCGATTGACCTGAATATTTGCTAGGATCAACTAGATATCAAGAAGTTTCATGAAAATCGGTCAAGTAGTTTCAGAGTCACCACAAGTTTTTCCTATATAACTATATGTAAACAAAGACGGCCGCTGGCGGCCATGATTAACACACAATCGAAATGAATTTTGGTTAGAATTAAGTACATGTCGCACCAGTCATTTTGGTAAAGGTTCCAATTCAATATCACTTGCTGTTTTTGAGAAGTAGTCGCCACAAAGTCACATTTTTAAAATCTATTTTTAGCTGTGGCGGCCATCTTGAATTTCCTACCGACCTGTATTTTGGCTAGGATCAACTAGACATCAAGAGCAACATTCCTGTTCAGTTTCACGAAATTCCATTAAGCAGTTTCAAAGGAGTAGTCGCCACAAGTTTTTCCTATATAGACAAGATGGCCACTAGCGGCATGTTTGACATCCAATCAAAATGAACTTTGGTTAGGACCAACTACATGTCGTGCA
The DNA here is from genome assembly GCA_037043455.1 of Cyrtodaria siliqua. NCBI lineage: Eukaryota > Metazoa > Mollusca > Bivalvia > Adapedonta > Hiatellidae > Cyrtodaria > Cyrtodaria siliqua. The sequence goes on along the minus strand of JAWPHD010019367.1, from coordinate 30,245 downwards.
AGTCATTTTGGTAAAGGTTCCAAATCAATATCACCTATGTTTTTTGAAAAGTAGTCGCCATAAAAATCACACTTTTTAAATCTATATTTAGCCGTGGCGGCCATCTTGAAATTCTGGCCGACCTGAATTTTTGTGAAAACACACAAAAATTGTGTTGACAAACATCACATCAAACGAAGATTGTTTGATGGAATTCAATAGTGGTATAAAAACAAGAGGTCAATAACCTCGAAGCTCTACTTATAGGTTTTTGTTAGCTAGATCAGCATTCCTGTGAAGTTTCATGAAAATCCGTCAAGTAGTTTCAGAGGAGTAGTAGCTACAAGTTTTCATTATATAACTCTATGTAAACGAAGATGGCTGCTGGTAGCCATATTTAACGTCAAATCAAAATAATTTTTGACAAGGATCAACATCATGTCATACTGATCATTTTAGAAAAAGCCCCATATCAATATCACTTATAGTTGTCAAGAAGGGGCAACATTTCTGTAAAGTTTCATGAAAATTCATTCAGTAGTTTCAGAGGAGTAGTCGCTACAAAAAAAGTTTATGGACAGACGGACGCCGGACGCCGCACCATGGCATAAGCTCTGTTGAAATCGTAACCCAATGTAAAATTACACTCACGGATAATAATAATTGTCTATCTCGCTATCTACTGCGCTAATGGGCCAAATTGTAGTGATACATACTCATAATATAGAAAACCTAAATAATGTTGCAATTTAATGATCTCGGTAGAATATGTTCTGAATGTGTTCCAAAAAATTGACTACGATTTTGTTCGTATTCTTGCAGTAAAACATGCCATTTAGTGCATTTCTTTGAATTTATCGTGCAATCCACAGCATTATCACATGGCGACTTTGGATATATATTTTCATTTGTTCAGTTCACTCAAACATCATCTGAATTTCATATTTCATTGGTTAAATTTAGTTGATCGTCTCATGAATATTGATTACTAGTAGATGAAAGGTCGATCGGACATGACCTCCAAGGTCAGATCCTATAGCGGAGAGTATCGATTTTAATGAGACTGATATCACATGACAATGTTGATATAACGTGACAATGCTGATATTCACTTGACAATAATGAAATCACATGACAATGATAACATGACAATTTTGACATCACATGACAATGGTATCACATGGCTATAATAAATTAACATGCCAATGATGATTTTATATGACAATGTTGATATCACATGACAATGTTGAATAACAGTATCACATGACAATGGAAATCACATGACAATGATGATTTTATATGGCAACGTTGATATCAGATGACAATGGTATCACATGGCTATGATGAAATCACACGACAATGATGATTTTATATGGCAATGTTGATATCAGATGACAATGGTATCACATGGCTATGATGAAATCACACGACAATGATGATTTTATATGGCAATGTTGATATCATATGACAATGACGATATCACTGAGAAGGATCTCACAATGATGATATCATATAACATTAGATCCCTATGGTGCTATTGTACAAAGTAAGATTTTTTTTTACAATTGTTTCATGTTTATCCCTCTGTATATTAGTCAATAGATGGAAGTAACGGTCCCTGATGTATACATCCAAACCCAGTGTACTCTGGTTCCAAGGGTGTGAATATATAAGTACCTTGTACCTTGGTATGCAAGTGGGTACCAGGTACAACATTGATTAATTCAGCTGCAGTTGGGGCTTGTGTACACATTCCCTGAGATTTGAGTGGTAGCAGTTGCATTTTCCTGCAGATAAATCCAGATTTTCTAATCCAGGAAACTTCAAGCAATGATGTCTGGCAAAATTAAAATTCCATCAAAATCTAATCGGGTTCTGTAAATTGATATTGTTGAAATATTGTTGATCACTATAGTTACAGGTGGTAGATAACCTGTGTATGAGTGCACAGAACTCTGGGAAATATTTTCCCACGATCCTTTGCAACATAAATATCAACAGTACACACATCAACAGGCTACATGAAAAAATATTTAACCTTGGAAACATGAAACATGTGTCCATGTTTATTCCAATTATATGCATAGCGATTTATAATTGAACTTGATTTATTTCCCTAATAAAATGTAGACATGTTGTCACGTTTGGCATTTCGTGAAATTATTGTAATGTAAATGAATCCAAACATGTATACACACAATAATGAATACATTTCATTTCATGTCACCAACGGGCCCGTCTGCTTCAGTGCAAATGAATAAAATTCAAAATATAGTTGTAGGACCCAAAGCCATACGAAATAAAGATATATATATAATATATATATAATGCATGAATAATAAAAGCAATCCTAAAAGAACATGAGACCCCAGAGGTTCAATTGAATTCCACATCAACAGCGGCGTAGCGGGGCATACTCCCTTACTCCCGGGAGTAACTTGGAAAAAAATAAATAAAAAACCTCAAAAGTTGAAAAATGCAATAAAAATCAGAAGGGCGAGTTGGGTAATGGGTTGTTGGTAAATTACCAATTTTTTGCGAGCATAAAATGTCCAGTTTGGATGAAAGATTAAAAAACATATCGGGGAAGGGTCCAACACTCCCCCACTTGGCGCGTCGCACCTCGTATGACGAGTATGTTGAAAACAGGCCATACTACCCCTGCGAGAAAAGTTCAAGAACTAACAGTTAGTTCTAGAACATTCTAGAACTGTTCTAGAACTTAAAGAACTGTTCTTGAACTAGTATTGAAAGTTCAAGAACTTGTATAGTTCTTGAACTTTAATGTTCAAGAACTGATATTAGTTCTAGAACTGTTCAAGAACTGACGTTAGCTCTAGAATGGTTCAAGATTTGCAATTCTGCCCTTGGTAAAGGTTCATGAACTAACACTCGGTTCTAGAACTGTTCTAGAACTTGGAGAACTGTTCTTGAACTAGCCTTCAAGTTCAAGAAATTGGTTCTTGAACTTGTATAGTTCATGGACTTGGGTTCATGAACTTATATAGTTCTAGAACCTTTCCAGAACTGAGGTATCATGAATTTGTAGTTCTTGAACTTATTTGTGGTTCAAACTGATTAGTCTGAGTATAAGCAAGTTCTTGAACCTTAGTGGTTCTAAAACCATTAGTTCTTGAACTAGTGGTTCTTGATCTCAGATAAACCTGACTTTTCCCCTAAATTGGTTCAACAGTTAACCTGATTAAAATATTACAGACAGTACAGATGTGTATACACTACTATACTATATGTCTTCTTATATATCACCTTCCTAGTATTGTGACACAACTGAGGAACTATTTTAGGCACACCATAAGAGTGCCATGATGATGGAATTGAATTGAATTGAATTGGGGTTTTAAGGCGCACCAACACAATACAGGTTATATGGCGCCTAACAGGCATGAACATGCCAGGCTCATCTTCCATGTACATCAAGATAAAATATGGAAAATGGGCCTAGAACCTTCTCAACCTGAACTGCAGAGTTGCTGCAAATTCTATCGTAAAAACTCCATTTACGCTGGAGCCACGTTTATTGTTTTGCTGCCACTGCTCTTAGTGATGTGAGCGAGATGGCACCTGAAACAATGCAGGGGTCATGATGAAGACCTTTAATGAGCATGAACAAAAAATGACAAAATGAATATGAATGGGGGGGGTCCTACCCCTATGCATGTGACGGTGTGTTTGCAGTGGTTGTATTCTACCCCGGCAACCACACGGGGAGCCATGATGATGGAGATGATATGTAATTTTTAAGATTTTCAGCCCCATCAATGGTTAAAACGGAAATACACAATCCTTGAGTTTATGAATAAAAGTGGTCCAAACTGACAGGATTTAAATTATTTTACACTTTATCTTTAAAATTTATCATTTTGTCTCATGTGTGCATATAACTTAAATATTAGTAGGCTACCATTTGATCAAGGAAAATCACACATATGTATTTAAAGCAACAATCTGCCAGTAAGTACTATAAACTTAAGAACTGTTCTTGAACTAGCCTTCAAGTTTAAGAAGTTGGATTATTGAACTTGTATAGTTCATGAACTTGTATAGTTTTAGAACTTTTTAAGACCTGAGTGTGATTCTCACAAAGAGTGTAAGTAAAATGCAAACTGTGTCTTTTGAATTTTTGGTGGGAAATGGCACCTGACTTACAGATTTTCCTTGCACAATTTAATGATTAAAAGTAAGTGTTTTGTGACTATACTTACGTTACGTACTGTATCAAAACATCTTATATATGTAATAGTTGTATTTGAAAGAGGAAATTTCTAAATGTAGCCAGTAGAAACAGTATTTTAAAATCAAACTCCTATTGTCATGTGTTTTCACGGATTTAACCTTGATTTTTGTTGTTGATTGAAAAATGGTTTTCAGCCCTGCAGATATTATTTAATTTCACTATCATATGCAACATTTCACCAAGCAGTGTATTAGCCAGCCAACTGTGCAGCTGCTTTTGCACGACCGTTTCTGAAAAATCGTGGCCAATATTTGGTGGGGTGGGTGGGGTAAAAGACTTTTTTTTTTTTTTTTTTTTTTTTGCTAAACAACACTTCCAAACTCTTACTTTCTCATATTGTTATGTTTTGCATATATTTATAGAAGAAACATGAAATGTACCCTTTTCACCTTTATCTGTCAAAACAAACTTAAAGTTCTAGAACACTTCAATAACGTTAAATGGCCGCTTCTAGAACAGCAGTTCAAGAACCTCTGTTCAAGAACAACAACAGTTCAAGAACCTTAGTTCAAGAACTATTGTTTTTCTTGAACAGAGGTTCTTGAACTATTTTTCTTGAATTGAATGTTGTTTAACGGCTCATCAACACAGTATAGGTTATTTAGAGCCGCCCCAGAGAGAGGGGAAGGATACATAGGAATCCGGCCCTACTCTTATTATCGAATAGATTCCTATGGTTCTTTAACGTGCTCGGAGGATAGACCGATACACGGGACCGCCCGGTTTACGTCCCCATCCGACGGACGAGGCTAAGGGAAAGTGTCTTGCCCAAGAACACACCGACGGAACTCAGTGGCACCACGGAGGATTGAACCCGGGGCCTCCGGTTACAAATCTGCCGTTCTACCGACTGCGCCACGCCGGCCAGGTTCTTGAACTATTGTTCTAGAAGCAGCCATTTAACGTTCTTGAACTGTTCTAGAACAGTTCGTGAACATTAAATGGCTGTTCTAGAACTACAAGTTTTCTGTTCATGAACTGTTCTAGAACCAGTTCTTGAACTAGTTCAAAAACTGTTCTTGAACAGAGTTCTAGAACAGTTCGTGAACATTAAATGGCTGTACTAGAACTACAAGTTCTTGAACTAGTTCAAGAACTGTTTTGGAATGGTTCTTGAACTAGTTCAAGAACTTGTAGTTCTAGAACGGCCATTTAATGTTATGAACTGTTCCTGAACTCGTTCAAGAACAGTTCTAGAACGGTTCTTAAACTTCTCGCAGGGGACGCCCTGATCAATTAGATTCTTTAGTGCTATTGTACCTAATGATATTCTCTCTATATAATTTTTTTCTATATAAGTCTGTGTAAAACTTGTGACACTGGGGCGGGGCCAAACTTGACCACACACAGTGTCACCATTTGAACAAACTTGGTAGAGGACCATAAGCTGAATCAACATGCAGTATATGAGAGCTCTATGCCTCGTGTTTTTTTGAGGAGAAGATTTTTCAAGTTTTTCCTATATGTCTAGGGACTTTACGAAGATTTTTTCAAACTTTTATGGCAACGGTGACCATCTTGGGTGTCACGATGACCTAATTTTAACAAATCTCAAAAACACTGACCATGCGGTTTCGAAGAGATATTGCTTACAAATTGCTGACGGACGGACAGACAGATTGACGATGGACAAAAATTGATCACAACAGCTCAATACAGCCTTCAGCTCAGGTGAATAATAATAACAATAAATAATAAATTGGTTACAGTTGAAATGAAATGTGTGACAGTATATTGATAGTGGAGTGATCCACTGTTTGCAAACATGTTGGTCGGTTTGCTGAATGATGTTTTACGTCATTTTCAGCACATTTTAGGCTATATATGATGTTTGATTCTTTCGTGGAGGCAGACCACTCACTTATTCTTGGGTAGAACCAATACTGTATAACTCTTACCGTCCGTAAGAATCACTTTCTCACAAGTCGAGTTCCCAGTGCAATTGTTACCACAGCGGTTGCACACATACAAATAGAGAGCAAAAATATATTTTATTAAAAACAAGAGGCCAAACAGGGCCTGTGGATGCTCTACTGGCTAATATGGCGCTTTTAACATCAATGAAGCGAGTAATTGTCTTGAAGAGGCAAAATTTAGCATTTTTAAATAAATCCAGAACTATAACTCTGCCGTTACTGGTCCGATCTGGCTGGTTTTCGAACTTGTCCAGTAGAGATGATAAAAATAAAAAAATAAAAAAATGAAAACAATTTAAAAAATAAAAAATAAAAAAAAACAATTTTTAAAAATTTAAAAAAAGAAAAAAATAATAAAAGAAAAAAAACAAAAATCTGGTAAAGTTGTGTGGTAAAGATCAGATGAAAAATGAAAGCCCTATTGCCTTAACAAGGCAAAATATAGCATTTTTAATGAAATCAAGGGCCATAACTCCGCTGTTACTGGTCCGATCTGGCTGGTTTTCAAACTTGTCCGAGCTTTCATAGACATTAACAGTCTGGTAAAGTTTGGTAAAGATCAGATGGAAAATGAAGGCCCTATCGTCTTAACGAGGCAAAATGTAGCATTTTTAACTAAATCAAGGGCCACAACTCTGCTGTTACTGGTCCAATCTGGCTGGTTTTCGAACTTGTCCGAGCTTTCATTGACATTAACAATCTGGTAAAGTTTGGTAAAGATCAGATGATTAAGAGGCAAAATATAGCATTTTTAACTAATCAAGGGCCATAACTCCGCTGTTACTAGTCCGATCTGGATGGTTTTCGAACTTGTCTGAGTTATCATTGACATTAACAATCTGGTAAAGTTTGGTAAAGATCAGAGAAAAAATGAAGGCTCTATCGTCTGAACGAGACAAAAGTTAACGACGGACGGACGACGGACAACGGACGGACGGAATACGGACAACACGGCATCCCATAAGCTCTGCTGGTCTTAGGCCGGTAGAGCTAAAAACAACAATCCTAAATAATAAAGTTGATAATGATTTAATAAAAGAGATCAAATGGAACCTGTTTAAACAATAAAACTTTTGACACATCTTTTTTCATCACGGCTGTCTAAATGTTTTATTTCACAATCAATCAAAACCACGGCCTATCAATTCTGTTTCAATTTGGACTTTAATTTATTTGTTCAAATAAGATAAAAACAAAGAAATTAATCAAATGTACCACAAAAGACATATTGAAAGATGAAACACAGATAATACAATCAAAAGAAATTCTCTGTTGATATTGTGGTAGATTCCCCTTACTCCAGCACTTAAACATTTATGTCCATTCATTTGTCACGACTCCTCTCTTCCCATCACCGGAAATAAATGTCTTTCAAATAGACTGTTGTCGGCAGGGAACAAACATGAAGATTATCTTGTCAGCTTCTTGTCTCAAGATAAATTTGAAAAATTGTTTTTAGTATTTGTGAATTCACACCTTAGTCAGGATTTTACAACAACCGGGTATGAAGAATTAATCACTCCCAAGATAACACGCTGACAGGGATATTGACAGACAGGACCCAGGACTAAATCATGACATTATCAAATTAAAATAGGGATTTTTTTTTTTTTTTCAAAACTTAAAAGAGTCAATTTTTTAACTATTCCAGTGATGTGAATTTATTTAAGACATTTTGTCGATATTTTATGTAAAATAAAAAACAAGAATCAGTGCCCGTCGGTGCAGACGCTCGACTTTTGAGGCCTTGTCTATTTATTGCAAAACTAAGTTGAAAGGCATATTTCAGAATTATGGCACATGTCTTTGAGTTCTCCATATGAAAGTAAAAGCATGTGTGCTGTGTCACTGAATTCTTTAAAGACATCACACCAGCCTAATCCATCCTATAGAAATAGTGGGGGCATAATTATGATTGTTTTTTTCATGCATTGTGAGAAGTACGAGAATCTCATGCAAAATTGGAGATTGGTATGTACAGTTATATTATGAGGCCCCGACAAACAATTTTAAATCCGATTTAATTATTTCTAAATTTTATGTTTAACAGTACCAGCATGATTTAATTTCAATATTTTTAGTATTTATTTTAGCTTTTTAATCTGCCATATTCAAATGTTTCTATTCGAAACAGTAAAATGAACATTTAGCAATTGTAAGAAACATTGCACATTGTAGACTTATATAAAATTATGTCAGGGCCTCAATAAATATTTTCCACAGTAGAGGATTAACAAGTTTGTGATCGTCTCTAGCTGTAAAATGTCCGTGATCTTTTGATTCTGGTGTGATGTCTTTAAGGGGATTCTAAGATATAATGAAAACTTTAAATTTAAAACACCAAGTTAATTGACAAGTTTACATACAAAACCGTAACCAGTTTTTTCTTAGTATAAAAAGGGCCACAATTTTGTTAAAATAAAAGCATGAGTTATAAAACCTGGATGTATGATGTTGTCTAATGATGCTGAATATATTTGTGAAGTTTCAACCAATTAAATAAAGTAGTTTTCGAGATACAAGCTTCCATTCACAACTTTAATCTGACATGGCCAGTCGCAGACGACAATCTTGTGATGATAATAGCTTTTTTTTCCTTTTTGAAAAGGTTGATCTAAAAAGGTTCTGTTTCCACTAATACGCCCACCCCTATGTTTAAATGGATGACCCAACCGGTTTTTATTGACTTTTTTTTATTATAAAAAGATGGCCGTTGGAGGAAACATACCTATTTCGGGATTAAATGATTTGTGAACACATTCATCTCATAGAAAGTGTTCATTCAAAATCTTAAGACAATTAACCCTAGTATTATATTGATATTATATTGTTATAAAATGTACAAGAAACAACTCTTGTATAAAGATTAAGTGATCTTAACACTTTATTTTTTTTTAGTTTTCTTAAAATTGTGACATCCTCTATTTTTAATTAACTTTCATTATTAATAATTATTTGGTTAATTCAAAGCAGTTAATTGAAAACTCTCATCCCTACCCCTCTCCCAGGCGCGTAGCTGCCTATACGCGAGTACGCGGCTGAATCCACATGATTCTGACAAAAAAAAAAAATTCAGCCAAAGTTTACACATACTGCAGTATGCCTACTTGACTACATGCTAATATATAACGTTCCTTGCCGTTTCTATACTAAATAGCCCTTGAGTACCCCACTCCGCAATAAAATCCTCAGAAATCGAGTAAAGGGTTTATTTGTTGATTTATGATCCTAAAACTGTCGATTTTCAGTACTAAATAAAGCACCTCAGAACGCCCAGAATGCACCAGATTGCACCATTGTTTTCAAAATTTTCCGGGGGGCATTCCCCCGTACCCCCCTAGCACAATTATGAATCCACATGAATAGGGGGCTAGCTACGCCCCTGTCTCCCCCACCAACAACAACTCATCTGTTTAAAAGCATTTCTTCACAATAATCAATAATTGAAAATGAATTAATTCATACTCACAATGATTGAAATAAGATATTAAACTACAGTATAATCTTTGTATATTGCATTTTTAAAGTCCCCGAGTATATATTTAATATTCTCACTGCTGTGGGTACGAATCCCACTGGGAGCTGGACTTGTAAGTGAGGAAGTGTCGATTCTTACGGATGGCGGGAGGTGTACAGTACTGGTTCTACCCAGGAAAAGTGGGTGGTCTGCCTCCACCACAATGTGTTGAAAATGACGTAAAACATCATACAAACAAACAAACAAAACAAATATATATAATATTATTTATCATACACTTTTCTGTGAAATATTGGATTTTATGACTAAAATAAAACCCTATATTTTCATTGTTCAGTATGTTTTCACATGTGAGCCATATTGGCTTATTCACTGTTATTTTTCACTGCCGGAGAGGGGAAGGATACATAGGAATCCGGGAACCGTGCCCTACACTTATTATCGAATAGATTCCTATGGTTCTTTAACATGCTCGGAGGATAGACCGATACATGGGACCACCCGGTTTACGTCCCCATCCGACGGACGATGCTGAGAGAAAGTGTCTTGCCCAAGAACGCACCGACGAAACTCAATGGTACCACGGAGGATTGAACCCGGGGCCTCCAGTTACAAATCCGCCGTGTTACCGACTGCGCCACGCCAGCCTCAGTTGAAAATAAACGAGTTGTGAGTATATAATAAAAAGAATATTTGCTGGTTTGTCATTAAAACAGGATTTTATTTTCATGTCGAAGTGAGATAAACTCAGATATTTTCACTCCTGCTAAAAGCACTTGTGAAAAATGTTCAGCCTTGCTTCTCAATGAAAATAAATCCTATATTCACTCTAAACCAACAAATATCCTCTATCTATTTATATGTTCAGTTGCAATGACTCATCAACTACAAAACTCAAGTACCTAGCTGCTGTCTGCTACACAAGAAATACCAAGAAAGTCTTATAATTTTCACAGAAAAACCTGCTTTCAAAAAACATTGGAATTCTGTAATGAGTAATACAAATACATCACAATAACAGTGAGACAAAGGCACAGTAATACATGTATATCACAATAACAGTGAGACAAAGGCACATTAATACATGTATATACCAATAACAGTGTGACAAAGGCACATTAATACATGTATATACCAATAACAGTGAGACAAAGGCACATTAATACATGTATATACCAATAACAGTGAGACAAAGGCACATTAATACATGTATATTCCAATAACAATGTGACAAAGGCACATTAATACATGTATATCACAATAATATTGAGACAAAGGCACATTAATACATGTATATCACAATAACAGTGAGACAAAGGCACATTAATACATGTATATACCAATAACAGTGTGACAAAGGCACATTAATACATGTATATCACAATAATATTGAGACAAAGGCACATTAATACATGTATTTCACAATAATGTTGAGACAAAGGCACATTAATACATGTATATACCAATAACAGTGAGACAAAGGCACATTAATACATGTTTATCTTAATAACAGTGAGACAAAGGCACATTAATACATGTATATACCAATAACAGTGTGACAAAGGCACATTAATACATGTATATCACAATAATATTGAGACAAAGGCACATTAATACATGTATATACCAATAACAGTGAGACAAAGGCACATTAATACATGTATATACCAATAACAGTGTGACAAAGGCACATTAATACATGTATATACCAATAACAGTGAGACAAAGGCACATTAATACATGTATATACCAATAACAGTGAGACAAAGGCACATTAATACATGTATATCACAATAACAGTGAGACAAAGGTGCATTAATACATGTATATACCAATAACAGTGAGACAAAGGCGCATTAATACATGTATATACCAATAACATTGTTACATTATACTTCTTACAACAAGAGGTCAATGACCTTGAAGCTCTTCTGAATGATTTTGATTGCAGGAAGTAGTCGCTACAAATTGTTTTTAGCCGTGGCGGCCATCTTGAATTTTCGGCCAATCTGAAATTTTGCTAGGATCAATTAGACATCAAGAGCAACATTCCTGTGAATGTTTCATGAAAATCCGTCCAAATAGTTTCAGAGGAGTAGTCGCTACAAGTTTTCATTATATAACTCTATGTAAACAAAGATGGCTGCTGGCAGCCATGTTTAACGTCGAATCAAAATAATGTTCGACTAGGATCAACATCATGTCATGCTGATCATTTTAGAAAAAGTCCCATATCAATATCACTTATAGTTTTCAAGAAGTAGTCGCTACAAACTTATTTTTTAAAAATCTATTTTTAGCTGTGGCGGCCATCTTGAATTTCCGGCTGACCTAATATTTTGCTAGGATCAATTAGACATCAAAAGCAACATTCCTGTGAAGTTTCATGAAAATCCGTCAAGTAGTTTCAGAGGAGTAGTCGCTACTAGTTTTCATTATATAATTCTATGTAAACAAAGATGGCCACTGGCAGCCATGTTTAACGTCGAATCAAAACGATTTTTGTCAAGGACCAAAATCATGTCATGCTGATCATTTAAGAAAAAGTCCCATATCAATATCACTTATAGTTTTCAAGAAGTAGTCGCTACAAACTTGTATTTTAAAAATCTATTTTTAGCTTTGGAAGCCATCTTGGATTTCACATCAACATGAATTTTTGCTAAGATCAACTAGACTTCATGGGCAACATTTCTGTAAAGTTTCATGAATATCCATCCAGTAGTTTCAGAGGAGTAGTCGCTACAAATAAAAGTTTACGGACGGACGGACGGACGGACAGATGGACTCCGCACCACGGCATAAGCTCTGCTGATCTGATCAGTCGAGCTAAAAACTAACCCACCAAGTAACGGGCAAAATTACACTATAAAACCGTTTATCAAAACTCTATCCAGGCGTTCAGGTTATATAACAATGTATATGTGCCGATTAAATGTACAGGTCTATTGAAGGGTTCTTAAAATACTTGTGAATGAATATCAGAGTAAATTAAATTATGGTAACTCTTAATTCGATGCTGGGGTTTGGCCTGGCCGTTTGTAGTGTGTCATATATATACTTCGTCGTCAGTAGGTTTATCTGTTGTAAAATTTGCCTGTCGATTGCGAAATAGGGGCTTTAATATAAGTTCTTTCAAATAAAAGAAGGTGCAGCAAAACAAGATGTTATAAATTACCATAACATTAATGTGGACATATTACAACATTCCTATGTGGCGGGCATTGCCCTTGACCATCATCTAAGGCCAGTATATTTTTGTTAAAAGTTTTACCAATTTTTTACAGCAACATTTAGGTCAAAACAGTATAGTCTCCACCAATTTTTAGCGGGGACAAAAAAAAAGCCGGTGTGAGAGGAGTGGGGCAATCAAAACTTATAAGGAAAATGAGTTTCATTCACAAAATATCTACGTTTTAATCATCAAAAACAGTCTATTAAATGATTACAGAATTATTTTATTATTAGAATTTTGTGTTTCTGGGTTTCAAGAACCTCATTACCCAATGTCCAATGTAAAACCTCAGAGTGTTCTGAGAATGTAATGAGCTTTAAATTAACTGGTTTCATTGGTCAAATTTTTATCACTGAACCAATCAGAATGCTTCATTCATATTTTCATTTGGTTGCTTCTATCATGACATCACTTTCTGGTATTATGATATCACACCCTGGTATTATGACATCACGTCATGCTATTATGATGCAACTCAGAGTGTTCTCAGAACTGACGGAGCCTTTTAATTGCTGTGAGAAACAGATTAAGACTGTTTGTATCACTCATTGAGTAATGAAATTCTTGAAACCAAGAATCACAAAACTCTAAAAATAAAATAATTCTAAAATGATTTAATAGACGCTTTTAAGTGATAAAGATTAGAAATATCTAGTCTATAATACAATATTTTAGGAACACAAATTTTTTCTTCGGCATTTTCGCAACATTTTAGGGCAGAAGTCTCAGTACAGACTAAATCTTGTTCTATGCCTGAAAAAACGTTGGTTTATTCTGCCCAACATCCGATTTGGAAATTAAGCATTCCTGAATTTAATTTTTATTTAAATGAGATTTTAAGTTGAGCTGTTAATGTTACCGACCTGCCAATGGTCTGTTATCATCTTGTAAAATGAACAAACACTTAAGGAATGCTTTGAAGGGAATCCTTGACCCTTAAAAATACAACTACGAGTGACACTTCACCTCTCAAAATATCCCTTATTTGAAAACAGATTGGAAATGTAACCTATTGCCATTGCTACCCCTGGTCGTCAATTGTTACCTTGGTCAAGGTGATTGTTACCCATGATTAAGTCAATTGTTACCACTGGTCAATGTTTTGGTCAACCATCACATCCTGTCAACATTACAATTTAAGTAGCATTTAAAAACTTAAACTGAATTTCAATAAGATGAATTTGTGAAGTCAAATATTTTTCGATGTTATTCTTTTCAGGCTTAGCTTTTTTTTTTTCATTCTTCAATACATGAATGAGACTGAGAAATCAACATTTGGTTACCTGGTTACAGTCTAAAGAGTGAATAATAAGGAACACACCAGATGACTCAACAGAACAAAATTAAGACACATCTACATAATTTTATATACTGTATTTCCCCTAACCCTTAACATGCTATATATATATACATATAAAGGACTGTTCTTTCTTTGAATTAAGACCATTCCATTTATGTGACAAAGGGGTGTTTTGGGGAAAATGATTGATCAGCAGCTATACATTGTAAAACCCTGATTAGGGTTTACTCGCGGGTGATCGGGGTTTACAATGGACATGGACGTAACTCGCAGGCTGATCAGTGTTTTTACAATGGACGTAAAGCACTGGTTGATAAGGGTTTACAATGGACGCAAAGGCTATTATAGTCGGGCTTAGCGGGTTAAGGGCTAATATATTAGCACCCGGGCGCTATGAAAGTATTCTATGTACAAGTCATGCTATGCAGGTATTCTATTTTAAAAGTTATGCTATTATATATATGCAGGTATTATTGTATGTATAAGTCATGCTATGCAATTATTCTATCTAAAAGTCATACGTTGCACTTGTATTCTATTTAAAAGTCCTGCTATGCAAGTATTCTATATACAAGTCATGCTATGCAGGCATTCTAAATAAAAAGTGTAAAAGTCATGCTATGCAAGTATTCTATTTACAAGTCCTGCTATGCAAGTATTCTATATACAAGTCATGCTATGCAGGCATTCTAAATAAAAAGTGTAAAAGTCCTGCTATGCAAGTATTCTATATACAAGTCCTGCTATGCAAGTATTCTATATACAAGTCATGCTATGCAAGTATTCTATATACAAGTCCTGCTATGCAAGTATTCTATATACAAGTCCTGCTATGCAAGTATTCTATATACAAGTCCTGCTATGCTAGTATTCTATATACAAGTCATGCTATGCTAGTATTCTATATACAAGTCCTGCTATGCAAGTATTCTATATACAAGTCCTGCTATGCAAGTATTCTATATACAAGTCCTGCTATGCAAGTATTCTATATACAAGTCCTGCTATGCAAGTATTCTATATACAAGTCATGCTATGCTAGTATTCTATATACAAGTCCTGCTATGCTAGTATTCTATATACAAGTCCTGCTATGCAAGTATTCTATATACAAGTCATGCTATGCTAGTATTCTATATACAAGTCATGCTATGCAAGTATTCTATATACAAGTCCTGCTATGCTAGTATTCTATATACAAGTCCTGCTATGCTAGTATTCTATATACAAGTCCTGCTATGCAAGTATTCTATATACAAGTCATGCTATGCTAGTATTCTATATACAAGTCATGCTATGCAAGTATTCTATATACAAGTCCTGCTATGCAAGTATTCTATATACAAGTCATGCTATGCTAGTATTCTATATACAAGTCATGCTATGCTAGTATTCTATATACAAGTCATGCTATGCTAGTATTCTATATACAAGTCATGCTATGCAAGTATTCTATATACAAGTCCTGCTATGCAAGTATTCTATATACAAGTCATGCTATGCTAGTATTCTATATACAAGTCCTGCTATGCTAGTATTCTATATACAAGTCATGCTATGCAAGTATTCTATATACAAGTCATGCTATGCTAGTATTCTATATACAAGTCCTGCTATGCAAGTATTCTATATACAAGTCATGCTATGCAAGTATTCTATATACAAGTCATGCTATGCAAGTATTCTATATACAAGTCATGCTATGCTAGTATTCTATATACAAGTCCTGCTATGCAAGTATTCTATATACAAGTCCTGCTATGCAAGTATTCTATATACAAGTCATGCTATGCAAGTATTCTATTTACAAGTCATGCTATGCAAGTATTCTATTTAAAAGTCATGCTATGCAAGTATTCTACGTAAATGTCATGCTATGCAAGTACTCATGAAAGTACAAAGTATGACAATAATTGACTGTCCATCAACCTTAAATTAATTACTGAAGCTACACATTAGTGGCAGGTAAAACATGCACATTAATTGTTCATGGAAGTATCTGCCACATTAGTTGTGCCTTGTCCCAGCATAATTGCAACAATTAAAACTATTTATCATGTGCATGACGACAATAAATCATGATATCTTAACAATGTGGTAGTCATGTTGCGGAACGATTTATGATGGAGAAATGTAACTTTAATGGTGCTAAAACAATCCAAGTTTGACTGCATTGATGTTCCCCAGCCATGTTCAATTTGAGGTTAATGTCTTAGTATTTATATGACAAGCTTCGGAAATGCGTGACATTAAAACTCAGGGAACAACCGCAGGTTTAAACATGCTTCAAATATTTTTCTCTTGATGTACTAGTGGACTGTTTTAGATTCATTTGTAAAATATTTCTGTTTCAAGAATTCTGAAAAATTCTGCTGTCTTTGCATATCCACATAAAAACACAGCCATCTATACAAACACAGTCATCTCTATATAAGCAGTGTTATCTATCAACACAGTCATCTATACAAGCACAGTAATCTATATAAGGCCATAAAAAATTAATTACCTGGTTCTCAGGCCTGCCCGCATGTCTTTTTTTGGTGCCGCATTGCCGATTTTATCTCAAAAGTAATAAAATAACAAGAGGTCAATGACCTTGAAGCTCTACTGATTGATTTTGATTTCAGGAAGTAGTCGCTACAGACTTGTTTTTTGAAAAATTGTTTTTAGCCGTGGCGGCCATCTTGAATTTCCGGCCGACCTGAAATTTTGCTAGGATCAATACATCAAGAGCAACATTCCTGTAAAGTTTCATGAAAATCCTGCAAGTAGTTTCAGAGGAGTAGTCGCTACAAGTTTTCATTATATAACTCTATGTAAACAAAGATGGCCACTGGCAGCCATGTTTAACGTCGAATCAAAATAATGTTTGACTCTGATAACCATCATGTCATGCTGATCATTTTACAAAAAGTCTCATATCAATATCACTTATAGTTTTCAAGATGTAGTCGCTACAAACTTCTTTTTTAAAAATCTATTTTTAGCTGTGGCGGCCATCTTGAATTTCTGGCCAATCTGAAATTTTGCTAGGATCAATAAGACATTAAGAGCAACATTCCTGTTAAGTGTCATGAAAATCCGCCAAGGAGTTTCAAAGGAATAGTCGCTACAAGTTTTTACTATATAACTCTATGTAAACAAAGATGGCCGCTGACAGCAATGTTTAACATTGAATCAAAACAATTTTTGACAAGGACCAACATCATGTCATGCTGATCATTTTAGAAAAAGTCCCATATCAATATCACTTATAGTTTTCAAGAAGAAGTCGCTACAAACTTGTATTTTGAAAATTTATTTTTAGTCGTGGCGGCCATCTTGAATTTCCGGCTGACCTAATATTTTGCTAGGATCAATTAGACATCAAAAGCAACATTCCTGTGAAGTTTCATGAAAATCCGTCAAGTAGTTTCAGAGGAGTAGTCGCTACTAGTTTTCATTATATAATTCTATGTAAACAAAGATGGCCGCTGGCAGCCATGTTGAACGTTGAATCAAAACGATTTTTGACAAGGACCAACATCATGTCATGCTGATTATTTTAGAAAAAGTCCCATATCAATATCACTTATAGTTTTCAAGAAGTAGTCGCTACAAATTTGTTTTTTAAAAACCTATTTTTAGATTTGGCGGCCATCTTGGATTTCACATCAACATGAATTTTTGCTAGGATCAACTAGACTTCATGGGCAACATTTCTGTAAAGTTTCATGAAAATCCATTCAGTAGTTTCAGAGGAGTTGTCGCTACAAAAAAAAGTTTACGGACAGACAGACGGACGGACAGACGGACGGACGGACATACGGACGCCGCACCACGGCATAAGCTCTGCTGATCTCTAATCAGTAGAGCTAAAAATTGGAAATGCGCTACCGAAATTTCGAAAAAAAAGTTCCGCATCCAAGTTTGTTCCTCTTTTTACATGCAACTACCTCAGGGGAATCCCCTTGTGGGTAGACTGGTGCGCGGCCGACTATCTGCCGCTCTGCTTGCTAGCTTGTGAGTGTTGCAGTCGTACGGGTACCAATCTAGGAGAGTCAGACGCTTGAGACGCTCTTGGAACTAGTAGGTGCTACAGAACAGGCGATTTATTCAAGCGTCTAATCGACAAAGTCTCACAACAACATGCAATAATGGCGGTGTCATCGAGTCGATTGAATCTAATACAAATATACGGACTTATTGTGATTGAAAGAAGCATATAAAGTCGGGAAGAAATGATAAGGTAATGATCGACAATAGAGATGAGCTGATCCAACTGGTTATTGCACATGTATTTCGAGATATTTTGCATCAATACATGTATTGGAATTAAAAGTTTGGATAAAAAAAAATCGCCGGCGTGTCTGTTGACCACTGTAAAATTGAAAAAAAAAAATGCGCCCACCCGCATCTCTTTTCAGAAAATGTGGCCTGAGAACCAGGTAATTAATTTTTTGTGGCCTAAGCAGTTTTTCTATATAAACTATCGCCTCTCACTGTTGCGGGTTCGAATCCCACTGGGAGCTTGACTTGTGAGGAAGTATTGATTCTTACAGATGGCGGGAGGTGTACAGTACTGGTTCTACCCAGGGAAAGTGGGTGGTTGCCTCCACCACAAAAAATCGATCGTCATATATAACCCTACATGTGGTGAAAATGACGTAAAACACCATACAAACAAACAAAAAACAAACAATATAAACTGTCATATGTACAAACACATCATTCTATATAAGCAGTGGTATATATATAAACAGTCATCTATACAAACACTGTCTTCTATACAAACTCATCTAGATAAGCAGTGTTATCTATATAAACAGTCATCTATAAACACAGACATCAATATAAACACTGCCTATATAAACACTGTCATCAATATAAACACTGTCATCTATATAAATGCTGTCAACTATATAAACAGTCATCAATACAAACACTGCCTATATAAACAGTCATCAATATAAACACAGTCATCAATATAAACACTGTTATCTATATAAACACTGCCTATATAAACACTGTCATCTATATAAACACAGTCATCTATATAAACACTGCCTATATAAACACTGTCATCTATATAAACACAGTCATCTATATAAACACAGTCATCAATATAAACACTGTTATCTATATAAACACTGTCATCTATATAAACACAGTCATCGATATAAACACTGCCTATATAAACACTGTCATATATATGTAAACACTGTCATCTATATAAACACTGCCATCTATATAAACACTGTCATCAATATAAACACTGCCTATATAAACACTGTCATCTATATAAACACAGTCATCCATATAAACACTGCCTATTTAAACACAGTCATCAATATAAACTGCCTATATAAACACCGTCATCAAATATATATATACATTAACGGCTGAGGTTTAAAAGCAGAAAGTTATTATTTTAAACAAATACTGAGTTGGGAGGTCCGGTCCATTGAATACACATCGACTAATATCAAATTAATTACAAGGTATAGATCTAAAGAAACTCCTGTATACATCCTTGGAAAGCTTCTTAAGCACTTGCTGACAGTGATGCACATAGCAACATAAATATTTACATAATGGTTCCCAGCAAGGCCCATAGCAACATAAATATTTACAAAATGATTCGGTCTCCCACCAGAATGCTATATAGATAAGTTGTATTTATTGACATTATAACAAATCAAAAACTGGTTTCTATGTAGACATCGGCCGTTTATAAAGGACTACAGGACTTTGGAATTAATTTGTGTTTTAACCCCACTCTTTAGTGCTCAGTGATCAGTGTCTCTTGCTTTCAAATGTGCTAGCGAGCATTAATTATCCTGCATTTTTATGCCGAGCCTTAAGCATTTGACAATAAAAGGTATTTGCTTTCCCTTTTTTTTTAGTTACAGGGAATGTTTACAAGTTGGTGGGTGATTTCAAGTGACACGGATGGCTCGACTTGTCAAGTGAGGTAGTTTAGGCCGACCAGCTGATTTTTCCTGGGTAGAACCAGTACTTTATACCTCCCACCTTCCGTAAGAATCGACACTTTCTCACTCAACTAGATGAGATCCTAGTGAGATTCAAACCCGCAGCAGCGAGAAGTCCTAGACACAGGGTCTTTACTATCCTGGCCACGGAGGCATTTTCACATATCGAAAGGTCCAGTTGTGGTGTATAAAATTTAAGGAATTAGTGTCATTGAGCTGGCTATATACAGCGCTTTAGACTATATTCCTCTCTTAAACCCGGTGCCACTCGTCTTGTCATTTATTTATATAACCAGAAAACGGAAACAGATGCACAAATTGTTGATTTTTCATGTAACATTTCTATCCAAACTTCTAACATACGTAACTTTTTTTTCTAAAAGATATTCAAAGAACTTCTCCACTTTTCCACTCCTGGCTTAAAAACTGCAATAAATATGTTAAGTGAGTCGACACCCACACGTCTGTCTGTTCTTAAGCTGTCTAAATAGTCTCTAACACACTGCAACATTTAATTATACTTATTTCAGGATGGTCTCTAAGTTGAAGATTTGTTCAAAGATTTCTATTCTAAATCAGATATTTTAGGAAGACTGATGTATGATGATTTTTTTGTTTGTTCCAAGTTTTTAAGGCAAAACTGACTGGTTTAGTTAAAAGACTAGGTATTTTGGGAAAAGGGACCCTTGTAAATTTGGGAAATTTCTATTGTAAAACGACCAAATTGGGATTTGTTTCCATCAATATAATGGCCAATTGAGAATTGTTTATGTCAACATTTCGTAAGTTAGGGCGAGGTAGAAGTCTAAACGGTAATATTAGGAACAATAGTACATCAATAACATACCACATATATTGATTAGTATGTTACATAAGGGATTTTTTTTTGAGATTGGAAATTTTGTTCAATAACTGGGAAAAAAAGACACGGTCGAATCCCATAGGGAGCTCAACTTGAAAGTATTGATAAACTTACGGATGGCGGGAGGTATACAGTACTGGCTCTACCCAGGAAAAATAGGGTGGCCTGCCTCTACCACTAAAAGATTGACCGTCACTGACGTAAAACACCATTCAAACAAACAAACAAATCAAAAACATATATGAAATTGTTCAATGTGAAATGAAATGAAATGTGGTTTTACACCCTATACAACACAAGTGAGGTTATATTGTCACAGCAACCTCAGAAGGAGATGAGATAAAGGCAAACATGCCACACCGGGTTCAAATTCACACGGTGCAGAGTTCTGCAGCTTTAAGCACAAGCCTGCAGACGCTGCTACAAATGACCAAACCAATTATATGCCCTTCCTCAAAGTATAAGTTAAAATAATATGAACTATAAGTTGTATAAAAAGGAGAGTTTATACACGTTGGGGAAAAGAATGTTAAGAGCTGTTCTTCAAATAATTGTCTCTCTTCATTATAACCCTATAGTCAGACTCCAGATAAATCATCCATTCAATTTAAACTATAGTTAACTCAGACTCCAGATAAATCATCCCTTCATTATAATGCTATAGTTAACTCAGACTCCCGATAAATCATCCCTTCATTATAACCCTATAGTAAACTCAGACTCCAGATAAATCATCCCTTCATTATAACCCTATAGTAAACTCAGACTTCAGATAAATCATCCCTTTATTATAACCCTATAGTAAACTCAGACTCCAGATAAATCATCCCTTCATTATAACCCTATAGTAAACTCAGACTCCCTATAAATCATCCCTTCATTATAACCCTATAGTAAACTCAGACTCCAGATAAATCATCCCTTCATTATAACCCTATAGTAAACTCAGACTCCAGATAAATCATCCCTTCATTATAACCCTATAGTAAACTCAGACTCCCGATAAATCATCCCTTCATTATAACCCTATAGTAAACTCAGACTCCAGATAAATCATCCCTTCATTATAACCCTATAGTAAACTCAGACTCCAGATAAATCATCCCTTCATTATAACCCTATAGTAAACTCAGACTCCCGATAAATCATCCCTTCATTATAACCCTATAGTAAACTCAGACTCCAGATAAATCATCCCTTCATTATAACCCTATAGTAAACTCAGACTCCAGATAAATCATCCCTTCATTATAACCCTATAGTAAACTCAGACTCCCGATAAATCATCCCTTCATTATAACCCTATAGTAAACTCAGACTCCAGATAAATCATCCCTTCATTATAACCCTATAGTAAACTCAGACTCCCGATAAATCATCCCTTCATTATAACCCTATAGTAAACTCAGACTCCAGATAAATCATCCCTTCATTATAACCCTAAAGTAAACTCAGACTCCAGATAAATTATCCCTTCATTATAACCCTATAGTAAACTCAGACTCCCGATAAATCATCCCTTCATTATAACCCTATAGTAAACTCAGACTCCAGATAAAACATCCCTTCATTATAACCCTATAGTAAACTCAGACTCCCGATAAATCATCCCTTCATTATAACCCTATAGTAAACTCAAGACTCCAAATAAATCATCCCTTCATTATAACCCTATAGTAAACTCAGACTCCCGATAAATCATCCCTTCATTATAACCCTATAGTAAACTCAGACTCCAAATAAATCATCCCTTCATTATAACCCTATAGTAAACTCAGACTCCCGATAAATCATCCCTTCATTATAACCCTATAGTAAACTCAGACTCCCGATAAATCATCCCTTCATTATAACCCTATAGTTAACTCCTTTATTATCACCCTATAGTTAACTCGGTATTGGGAGCTAGAATTGTCTCCCTTTATTATCGCCCTATAGTTAACTCGGTATTGGGAGCTAGAATTGTCTCCCTTTATTATCACCCTATAGTTGACTCACTATTGGGACCTAGAATAGTCTCCCATTATTATCACCCTATAGTTAACTCGGTATTGGGAGCTAGAATTGTCTCCCTTTATTATCACCCTACAGTTAACTCACTATTGGGAGCTAGAATAGTCTCCCATTATTATCACCCTATAGTTAACTCGGTATTGGGAGCTTATCACCCTATAGTTACCTCAGTATTGGGAGCTAGAATTGTCTATCTTTATTATCACCCAATAGTTAACTCGGTATTGGGAGCTAGAATTGTTTCCCTTTATTATCACCCTATAGTTTCCTCAGTACTGGGAGCTAGAATTGTCTGCCTTTATTATCACCCTACAGTTAACTCAATATTGGGAGTTAGATATTGTGCCAATATCAGCGCGGCTACAGATTTCTTTGTTTAATTATATAAAGCGGCTTATTTCTAGTGTACAGAATAGATCAGAATATATAACCAGAGGCCCTGTGGACGCTCTACTGGCTAACATGGCTATTATAACATCAATGAAGCGAGTGACTGCAATTAACGTTTTTTTGAAAGTTTTGGGCAAAATACAGCATTTTTAACTAAATCAAGGGCCAAAACTAAAGAATCTGGTAAAGTTTGGTAAAGATCAGATGAAAAATGAAGGCCCTACCGTATTAACGAGGCAAAATATAGCATTTTTAACTAAATCAAGAGCCATAACTTCTTTGTTACTGGTCCGATCTGGCTAGTTTTCGAACTTGGCCAATAGAGCTAAAAAAAATAAATTCAAAATTCAAAAAAAAAAAATATATAAAAAAAAAATTCTTTAAAAAAAAAAAATTCTTTAAAAAAAAAATTCAATTTTTTTTTTTATTTAATAATATAAAAAAAAAAAAGAGTCATACAATCTGCTAAAGTTTGGCAAAGATCAGATGCAAAATGAAGGCCCTATCGTATTAACGAGGCAAATTATAGCATTTTTAACGAAATCAAGGGCCATAACTCCGCTGTTACTGGGCCGATCTGGCTGCTTTTCGAACTTGTCCGAGCTTCGAGCTTTCCTTTACATTAACAATCTGATAAAGTTTGGTAAATATCGGATGAAAAACGAAGGTCCTATCGTCTTAACGAGGCAAAATATAGCATTTTTAACTAAATCAAGGGCCACAACTCCGCTGTTACTGGTCCGATATGGCTGGTTTTCGAACTTGTCCGAGCTTTCATTGACATTAACAATCTGATAAAGCTTGGTAAGGATCAGGTGAACAATGAAGCCCCTATCGTCTTAACGAGGCAAAATATAACATTTCTAACTAAATCAAGGGCCATAACTGCGCTGTTACTGGTCCGATCTTGCTGGTTTTCAAACTTATCCGAGCTTTCTTTGATATTAACAATCTGTTAAAGTCTGGTAAAGATCGGATGAAAAATATTAAGGCCCTATCGTCTTAACAAGAAAAATTTAACGGACGACGACGGACGAGGACGACGACGACGGACAACTTGCTATCCCATAAGTTCTGCCAGTAGAGCTAAAAATGAAGTTAGAACAACCCTATGGCTGGCATTCTTACCCTTAAAATTACAAAGTAACCTTTAAACAAGGATTGTTAGATAGAATGTTAACAGACACTCATTACACCAGATAATGAAAGGAAGCAGGGAAGGAGATATGCAGGAAATTCTGGATTGGAGAAAATTGACATTCCAGAACCCAGCAGTTTATGCATGCAAGCTGTTTTCAGCAGTAAAATATTGCTAATATTACTTATGCTTTTATTAGAAGACTGAATGAACGGGTGTTATATAGTGCTGCAAAACTGCTGCAAAATGGGATAGTATACGAGTATGGCAGGGCACGAAAATTCACTAGAAATTCAGATAAATTCTTTAATAATTTATCAATTTGACCATTCAAATATTACTATTCGATTATTACTCTGGCAGAAACAAATTTGCAGTTTATAGTTGCACCTACAGCTAAGGTCATATGGCAACTTTCCAGCTTCCATTGTCATATAAAGTAAACAAGGTTGAAAAACGAAATTAAATATGCCAATAATTTTAATTTGATAGGTTCTGTTGAATTAAAAAAAAGCGTCTAATTATCAATAAAGCCCTCTTCAAGTAGGTAGTGCTACTGCACAATCATCTAAATGGGTCTCAATAGAAAATGGCTCGTTTGAAGTGAATAGATGCAAACATTGATATCCCAGGGAAACTGAACAAAATGCAAACATTGATATCCCAGGGAAACTGAACAAAATGCAAACATTGATATCCCAGGGAAACTGAACAAGATGCAAACATTGATATCCCAGGGAAACTGAACAAGATGCAAACATTGATATCCCAGGGAAACTGAACAAGATGCAAACATTGATATCCCAGGGAAACTGAACAAGGTGCAAACATTGATATCCCAGGGAAACTGAACAAGGTGCAAACATTGATATCCCAGGGAAACTGAACAAGATGCAAACATTGATATCCCAGGGAAACTGAACAAGGTGCAAAACATTGATACCCCAGGAAAACTGAACAATGCTAAATACTTCGCCAGTTATAACACAAATTATTTTTTGTTTAGAATTGCCCATAATTATCTGAAAGTCAAGAAACTCATTACTCAATGAGCAATGCAAACATCTAAAATAATTTTCTTCAAAACATGGAACTCAATCTGTTCTCAGAACACAATGAGTTCTATTTTTTGCATAATAAAAGGATATTTTGTGGGTTTGCATTACTCATTGAGTAATAGGTTTCTTGACTTTTTCTTGACTTTTTGATATAGCAACTTCTAAACAAAAAATAGTTCTGAAATGATTTAACAGACGGTTTACAGTTAACCTTACATTTACCCTGTGTAATATGTATCTGGATTTTAGAGACACTTTATTTACGACATGAAGAAAGGGGTTAATTTACAATTCATAATGTTGATAGAGCATCATCAAAAAAACTGACCAATCAGTGACCAGAAATAAGACGTAATCAATACATTCTGGTAGGTGATAAACTCGGTATTTATCACTGATGTTCAACCAAGTTTACTGTTAAAATTAAGGTATCTACACTGTGATTATTTTAAAACAATGCATATTTCATGCACATTCATGCAAATTGATTCAATATATGTATCTTTTAAAATCAAAATCTTGAAAATTATCGTCTTTTTACTCTGCCAAAGATTTATATTTTACTATAGTACCTAAGGATAAAAACCGAGTAACACAAATTTTATCACCTACTGAAAATAAAATCTCAACATCTCTGTAATGCAAAATTATGAATGGGTCGCATCAAAATAAAAGAGCTTCTTAATAAATAATGAAACAAAAGAGCACAGTCTTGTTGCATTTAAATACGAGGTTACGCCCCACTTAAAGAAGCTGTAGATTCATAAAAAACATGTGGAGAATCAAAATCCTGGATTTCAGTCACTGCACATGTCACCAAGGCCTTGTGTGTTGATCATTTCGATATTATCATTGAATCTAAAAGATGTTTCTTTTACAATGTGTGGTGTGTTCCACAAGCCTTGAACAAAACTATTAATCAAAAGTGCACTCCAATCTTTCATGCCTGTGATAATCAAGTGAGCAAAACATTTCATTATTTTCTTTATAATCTCTATACAAGTTTTATGTAAATTCAGCCATCTGATAAAATCGCTTTACCATTATCCCCATTTTAAATATCTGATTATGGTAGAGATTGACACGCATTTCCGGGGTTCGTAAGTCGTTTACCATTGTCAAGGATCAAAGGGCAAATGTACCTAGTCCCCCTACAATGAAAACTTAAAACTGAATTTCCTTTCTGTGCTTAAGATGGATATCTTTGAATTTCACAAAAATTTGAAATTGAAATTATTTGGTTACATTTAGCTTTTGAAAAATAGCAATTTCTGAAACAGAATACTCCATTTGTTACTCATATATTTTTCACTTAACCCCAAAAATTGCATATTTGTTGAAATAAATTACAAGAAGAGATCAAAAAAAGCATTTAAGACCTCAATCCAGTCAATTTATTTTAATTTCCCAATATATTATAAGACACAAACAATTGTATCAAAAAGGTATCAAAATGCTGTATCCTATTATAACTGATGGTTTCATGGCTCATTATCCCCACACATGCCTTTTCCATTTGGCTTTCTGTCTGGTGTGTGTGTCGTTTTAAGGTTTATAGTCCCTCCACCAACAAACTCCATAAGCCGTTAGGTATCTTAAAGAGATGGGTACAATAGAGTCTGGACTACTTTCTGTCTGGTGGAGATAAATGAGAAGGGTAATTTGCATCCCCTATAACACATGACTGTAAGGTCACATTCGGAAAGCAACCTCAGAGGGAATCAATGAATTAAAAAATGCTCAGAATGCTCAAAAAATGCTCTGATCAGACCTCAAAGGGAGTTGAGATGAATTAACATTTTGATATTAACATTCTGATCAGACCTCAGAGGGAGTCGAGATGAATAAAAATTCTGATCAGACCTCAGAGGAAGTGGAGATGAATTCAAATTCTGATCAGACCTCAGAGAAAGTCGAGATAAATTAAAAAATTTCATCAGACCTCAGAGAAAGTCGAGATGAATTAAAAAAAAGAAGATCAGACCTCAGAGAAAGTCGAGATGAATTAAAAAAAAAGATCAGACCTCAGAGAAAGTCGAGATGAATTAAAACAAGAGGCCCAAGAGGGCCTGTGGACGCTCTACTGGCTAAAACAGCTCTTATAGATTTAGATAGATATAGAGCTCTCTTCTCCTATAGATTTAACAAAGTAAAATACAATATAGCATTTTTCAACAAATCAAGGGCCATAACTCTGTTATCTAATAAGATCTAGCTGGTTTTTCGAAATTGTCCAAGATTTCATTGATATACCGCGCTCTGCACAACTAGACATCATACTGAGCCTTCCTGCCAAATTTCGTAGAAATCCAACGAGCCATTTAAGAGGAGTAGCGCGGACAAGAAATTTAAAATAAAAATGTCGAAGGGCCATAACTCCGTCAAAAATAAGCGAACTGGAACAAAAGCGGGATATGCACAACTAGACATCTTTCTGATGCTTCCCGCCAAGTTTCATCGAAATTCAACAAGGCATTTAGGATGAGTAGCGCCGCCAAGAAATTTAAAGTAAGTGTCAAGTAATTAAAAAGATAATAAAATTTTTTTTTAAAAAAATAAAAATTCAAATAAATCAAAAAAAAAACATAAAAAAAATTAAAACATAAAAAAAAAATCAAAAAAAAAATCATTTGAACAAACTTGGTAAAGGACCATAAGCTTATAGTAAATGCAAAATATCAAACCTCTGGCTGTTGTAGTTTCCGAGAAGAAGATTTTTAAATAAAATATCCTATATAAGCCTATGTAAAACTGTGACCCTCGGGGCGAGGACAAATTTGACACTAGGGTCACCATTTGAACAACCTTAGCAGAGGACCATAAGCTGATGCTACATGTAATACATGAGAGCTCTGTGTCATGTGGTTCCAGAGAAGAAGATTTTTTTCAGTTTTTCCCTATACAAGCCTATGTAAAACTGTGACCCCCGGGGTGGGGCCAAATGTGACCCCTGGGTCACCATTTGAACAAACTTGGTAGAGGACCACAAACTTATAGCAAATGCAAAATATTAAACCTCTGGCTCTTGCAGTTTCAGAGAAGAAGATTTTTTAAGTTTTTCCCTATACATGTCTATGTAAAACATGTGACCCTTGGGGCGGGGCCAAATGTGGCCCGAGGGTCACCATTTGAACAAACTTGGTAAAGCACCATAAGCTTATAGTAAATGCAAAATATCAAACCTCTGGCTGTTGTAGTTTCTGAGAAGAAATTTTTTGAAAAAAAATCCTATATATGTCTATGTAAAACTGTGACCCCTGGGGCGGGGACAAATTTGACCCCAGGGTCACCATTTGAACAAATTTAGTAGAGGACCATAAGCTGATGCTACATGTAATACATGAGAGCTCTGTGCCTTGTGGTTTCAGAGAAGAAGATTTTTTAAAGTTTTTTCCTATATGTCTATATGAAAAACATGAAAACCTCAATATACAAACTTTGGACCCCCGGGGCACAGCCATTTTTGAACCCGGGGACTTTCTTTGAATAAACTTGATAGCCTAGGCCTTGGCGATCATTTTAAAAGAAAAACTGTTGAAATCTGTCCAGCAGTTCTGGAGAAGAAGATTTTTTAAGGTTTCGACCATATATGGTAATGGCAGCCATCTTGGATGTAGCGCTGACCTAATTTTAACAAATCTAAAAAGCATTCATCTAAGGATCATCCATGTGAAGTTTGGTCAAAATTAGCCAAGCGGTTTCTGAGGAGAAGTCATTTGAAGAAAAGTTAACGGACGACAGACAGACGACAGACGACGGACGACAGACAACACACCATCCCATAAGCTCTGCTGGCCCAAGAGGGCCTGTGGACGCTCTACTGGCTAATATGGCTCTCATGACATCAATGAAGCGACTGACTATCGTCTTAAAGAGGCAAAATATAGCATTTTCAACTAAATCAAGAGCCATAACTCCGCCATTACTGGTCCGATCTGGCTGGTTTTCCAAGTTGGCCAGTAGAGATAATAACAAGAGGCCCAAGAGGGCCTGTGGACGCTCTACTCGCTAACATGGCTCTTATAACATCAATGAAGTGAGTGACTGCCTTTTACGTTTTTTTTGAAAGTTTCGGGCAAAAAACAGCTTTTTAACTAAATCAAGGGCCATAACTAAAGAATCTGGTAAAGTTTGGTAAAGATCAGATGAAAAATGAAGGCCCAACCGTATTAACGAGGCAACATATAGCATGTTTAACTAAATCAAGAACACCTCTGTTACTGGTCCGACTGGTCGAACATAGAGCTAAAAAAAAAAAAAAATCCAAAACAAATTCAAAAAAAAATTCAAAAATTCAAAAAAAAAAATCAAAAGAAAAATATTCAAAAAAAAAAGAAGATATTTAAAAAAAAAAAATATTCAAAAAAAAAAATTCAAAAAAAATATTCAAAAAAAATTATTCAAAAAAAATAATTTAAAAAAAATAAATAAAAAATAAACAAGAGGCCCAAGAGGGCCTGAGGACGCTCTACTGGCTAACATGGCTCTTATAACATCAATGAAGCGAGTGACTGCCATTAAAAAACAGCTTTTTGATTAAATCAAGGGCCATAACTAAAGAATCTGGTAAAGTTTGGTAAAGATCAGATGAAAATGAAGGCCCTACCATATTAACGAGGCAAAATATAGCATTTTTAACTAAATCAAGA
>JAWPHD010019366.1:0-36006 GCA_037043455.1 Cyrtodaria siliqua | reverse complement strand
GGGGGGGAAATATATTGAAAATTTGTATCATAATAGTAGCGCACCCCCCCCCCCCCCATGCATATATCATATGGGGGGGGAAATATATTGAAAATTTAAAATTTGTATCATAATAGTAGCGCACCACCCCCCCCCCCCCCCCCCATGCATATATCATATGGCTTAATATATACCACCAATCCATCCACCAATCCATCCTTTTTAACAACTTGTTTTGTTCATTTCACAGACGCATCATCCCCCCCTACCACCCCCCCGCCCCCCCCCCCCCCCCCCCCCCCCCCTATGGCTTATATATTTTGTACCACCAATCCATCCTTTTTAACAACTTGTTTTGTTCATTTAAGAGACGCATCAACCCTGAAAGACGTGGATTTAACCGAAAAAGTTGACAATACTGTGATCGCAAGATTCTAAACTCCAGGAAATATATTCATTTAATTAGGCCAAATCAGAAACGTGGTTAATTTTTCTTTGGCCTTATGCGTTACAGTGTATACTTGTTACTGCGTATCCCGCTTGAGATGTGTTCGCCTGATCATGATGGTGACTTCAGTTTGGCAATCCCGAGGACTGAGCAGACATTATTTTTTTAAAGAACCAAAATGAACATAATTATACCTCACAGAGACTATATAATATGTAAAGCTGTTAAAAAACACCAAATTGTATACAATGTCGTACAGTGACAGTAGATGCTCACATTCAAAAAAACTTTTGATGTTTTACATCATTTTAACACATTTTAGGCCATATATGACATTGATTTTTTTGTTGTAAGTATGTTGTATGAAGTAAATTTCATTATTGTAGTATTTAATAGATGTTTAGTTTATAAATATAATATAAATAAAATATTGTACTATTTATTTTTTGGTTCAGTTGGATCTAAATTGTATGTAAAAAAAAAGTTTCCATTTGCGTACAGCCATGTATCTGAAACTGAAAAACTGCCTTTTGGGAACACAAGGTCAATTTAATCTATTTATTGTTTATTCATGCTTTTGAAATATATCTTTTGTAATTAAAGTGACACATGGGCCGATGATGGCAATCTTGAAGTGTATATCAAGCACTGAATTTGAAATTAGCATCTCGAAACATGTTTTGCTGTACTTAGCGGTACTCGTCTGATAAAGCAAATGTCACTGGTCTTAAGCCTGGTCAAGTAAAATTCATTGGGTTGAAGAGTGCATAAAAAATATCCGCATGACGGATATATTTTATGAGAACTGAACACTTATTTTTGTGTCAACTGCTTAGGATGGCAGACACTTATCGATCACTTTGTCCGTCGTCGTCCGTCCGTCCGTCATGCTTTAACCTGCAACCTAACCTTGGTCATCAATTGAAAAGTATTTTAATTGTGTTCATGAAACTTCACCCACGTCTTCATCTCAATGAATGTTGTTACACATGTGCAATACCTCTGACTTTCATTTTGGCAGAGTTATGCCCTATTTATTAGCCTTACCTGCAACCTAACCTTGGAAATAAGCAAACAGCAGTGTCAGCAGGCGAAGCAAGTGTTCATGGGTGATGGAACACACTTCTAGTTCAAGGTCGACTTAGTGACCGCTTCCCAATTATAACAATCTGGAAACTGATATTTCCATGTCGTCTACAAAGTATCGTAAGCGGACATAAATCCTCCTATCCGAAGTTTATATATCGAAGTCCATTCTCCGAGCATGTTTAATAAGCAAAAGTAGGAATAGGACGGTTTCCCAGATTCCAATGAGACACCTACCCTGACCTGAGATCCGCATTTTTAATTTTTTTATGGGTGGGGTGGGTGATGCACAACGAGAAGCTGAACAGCGGTCAGCCTTTTTAAATATAGGCTACAGACTACTTTTCAGACTTTAGTGTGAGCCCCTTCACCGAATACCGAATACGCACCTGTAGACGTTCATTGACTTTACACTCGTTATATTTTTTGACCGACAGTGCCGAGTCGAACATTTTATCGTTTTAGCGTGTAATTTTTATAAAGCAATACCATGATGTTCGTAACATGTAGTACATGCCATGTACTAGTTAAGCTTAAATAACATATTTTTAGTATCTCCTTGTATTTCATTAGAAAAGAACACAAGTGTTACCATTTTTAAACGCATTTTAACAATGACATCTCTTACGAGTTATTTCCCCTCGCTTCGGAATTTTAAATGGGTGAATCTCGAAATTTCTCGCGCAGTAAAGCATCTAAAAGTCAATACAGCTGAAGATGACGAAACTTAAAGGGGAACTAAAATTTTAATCATGTAAACTTGTTACAATCTTCCAGATTACGCGTTTAAAAGAAAAGAAAATGGCGGCTGTTTCCCTTTTTTTTGACGTTGACGGAAAATGACGTACTACTTTCCGTTGTCATGTGTTGCTAAGATAAGTGGACGGCGGGGCTAAAAACCACTCTGCTTCCTACCTGTACATTTTTGGTTTGCTTATGCTGAAAATTATGGTGTGTATTTCAAAGCAAAAAAACATAATTATGTTGATATTTTTTCTAAAACCATGTGAAGATTCAGTCCCATCCATTAAAAATATTTCTGTCTCTGTTACAAAATCCAACTTTATCAACAAGGAAGTATTAACTTTCGTCATTCTTGACCACAAATACTTTCTTCTTTGCATTTTACTCTAAGCTTGAAGGAGACTGGGAAAATATGTCTTTTAAAAACACATTTTATGAAAACGTACAGTTTTAAACCAGTCACAGAAACTTGAAAATATGATAGCGGCACAACTCCATTCGCACTTTCCGGCGATGTTTCTGAAGATATCACCCAATGCCTACTTAAACAATCACCGTATTTCAATTGACTGAAACTTGAAAACCTCACGTGCGTGCATAAACTCGCCGAAGAAAATTGAGGAACTTGGAAAAATGGAACCAGATTTAGATAGACCGATCTATTTCGAGAGAAAAAAACATCAAACATGTCGTGAGAAACAAGACTAGATCAGCATGATATTATTCTCTTTTGTGAGTTGTATGCATGCACGTGTGGTATTTTAAGGTTTAGTCAATTGTTGATGCAGGCATTGCATGATGTCTTCAGGAACATTGATGCATCTGATTTATGTTTATGTGTGACCAATTACACGCTCTGAGGCAGCTCTATATAACCGATAATGTTAAACATTTGATTCAATAAAATATTGACCCTCCATAGTAATATTATCGTTGAACCATATTTAACTTCTATATTTTATATGTGCCTGTGCAAAAGGTAGTGCTATGTGTCTATATTATATATATTATATATTCTGTGATGAATTATAGAAATTTCCCAGTTTGAGAAAATCTATAACATATCCCTTCCTCTACTGTGCTATCTCGCCAAATGTTATGAACTAAACGATAGACGTCACTATATTACGTCACGAATTGACGTCATGATATTAACTCCGCGCTGTCGCCAAAGGAGTGACAGAAGAAGGAATACTAGTGTCAAAAGACGATTGGAAAGAAATGCAACACAGAATATATATTAGGCCTAACAACAAAAAAATATGTGTGTTTCCGGTTTCCCGACCTACCCAACTTTTTCACCGCCGACCCTAAATAAAAAAAAAAGAAATTACAAAAAAAAAAAAAGGAAATATTACAATCAAACAACAAATATTTTTATTCAAATGATAATTTTATTAAGCATCTTATCTGGATCCAAACTGTTTGCAAAGGTTGTGTGAAACCAGAAACACACATATATTTTTTTAGGCCTTATATAGTTTTAACATTTTTGTCGTGATACGGAAAATAATTCACTCGTGAAAAAGATTCTTGCGATGTAGAAACTCGTGCGAAAACGCAAACGTTTCTATATCGCAAGAATCTTTCTCACTCGGGAATTATTTTCCGTATCACTTTGAACAACAATGTTAATTAAACTCTATAATTTGATAACGGGTTGGTATTCCAGTAACAGCACTGTAAAGATGAGTGCGGGCCATTAACCCAGTAATTCTGTTAAACACAAGTACATAGATGGAGACGAACATGCAATTGTCCTTTCTGTCATTTTATTTTTAAATTCTAAATATATTATCTAGAAAACCTAAGACAAGGACTTTCACAAGTCCAAAAAAAGAATCAATGCATTTAATTTGACCGGAGGTCATGTGTGATATTACATCTCTGATTTGAACTGCACTTTATTAATATATAGAGGATATTTGTTTGTTTTGAGTGAATAAAAGATTTATTTTCATCGAGAAGTGAGAAAACTTATATATAAATACTATATTCACGACAAACCAACAAATATTCTATTTATTATATACTCACAACCTGGATATTTATGCAGAAAGCAAAGTGATGAAAGCACAGAAAGGCTGGAGGCCTTTCGTACAATAGTGTAGGAGAACATCCTGTTCACTGGTCCTTCCGTTGACAAAACTATATGCTGGTAGGTGAGAAGCTGATATCTCCGCCAGGAATCGCACCTGGATCTCTCTTCTCGAAGGAAAAGCATGCTACCTTACACCACAGCAGCACAAACCAAAGCAACTTGTATTTACATTTATATTTATTATTTTATATAAGAAATAAATGACAAACTACTGACTGGGACATATTCAGGGTAATCGATCCATTTGCATCTTGTTTTTCTGCTTATTGTTTTTTTTTTATTCTACTTACCTATTCAGTCCGTTGGCTGGAAAATTTATTTAAAAAATAAAACAAAGTTTATAAATAAATTTTTCCACCATGATTCGAACCTGGGTCTCTTTTCCCGAAGGAAAAGGATGTTGCCTTACACCACAGAGATTTTTCAGCAGCACAACCAAGTGTTGAAATATTAAAACAGATCTACAAACATTTATTAATTAAATTTATTTATAAACCACCACCCACACCACAAGTGGTTTTCTTCTGATTAATGCATCAACTTATTTAATAAGTGGTGAAGAGCAGTAAAACACAATAGCATTCGCTTTATTTACAGCATAACGACCCTTAACACATGTGTAAAACATGGTAAAAGCTTGATAGGGACAACATGAGCAAAGCTACAATAAGGTCGAATGACCTGGGTACGAAAGTAATAATTTTTCAAATGCCTCGTTTTTTATTAAAAACACTTTTTTAAGCCCGATTTCTTGCTGAGAGATTTCTTGCTGTGATCCTTTATTTAAATTGTTCTGCATAACATTCCACCAATGGGATGAAGTATCTGGGCACACAACATTGAAAAATAGTTTTTTTCTAATTTTCGAAAAAAGCTTGGGACGGAAGTTGTTTTTTTTCAACCGCCTCGGTTTTGGTTTTTGAGTGTATTTTCTACTTGATTTCCTGTTGATACACTATGAGATAATTATTTTTTATTGAATTCCAGCAAGGAAATAAACAATACATGGGTAAATGCCAAAATATTTGGATTTTTCTTCTTCATTTTACCGTCAGCAAAATTTCCGTTGACCCGCGAATTCTGGTTATGGTTATCAATTTCTCTTTAAAAGATGGAAAATTAACCCAGAAAGGAGGGAAATATTGTGTGTCAAGTTGATATTTGAAATTCAATATGGCGGCCTTGATTTATGGACTACTTTATACTAATGACGTCATCATGCAAATGAGCTAGCGTAGTGATACAAGTTAAATTGGACGTGTCTGATGCCTGTTTTCCATTAAATTATTTTGTGGTTTTAGTACTATAGACTGGGGGCCGATACGATGACGTCAATATTGTCCAGTAATGATTTTACATTCACTCGCATAGATCTTTAACGCTTTAAACGATATTTATCAATATTCCATATAATTATGACAATTTGGAACTATGACGTCATTGTCCAAAAAATGGCGGCATCCATATCCGTTTTAAAACAATCTTCAAATGGTCGTATCTTGTTTGCTTATTTTCTGATTTTGACAATAATTTCACCTTTTTTCAATTGTTTTCAGAACTCTCAATAAAATAGCTTGTTTGTCTGTGTCGCTATATTCCATTTAATCACATATATACATATGTATCTATTTATAGATAGACAGATAGATATATATAGAAAAAGAAACTTAATTTAAGATCAATTCGTAAATGGCCCCTGCAATTACGAGCGCGCAAATGGCGTGTCGATAATTCGGAATTATCGAGTATTTGTAATTGGCTTGCTCCATTGATAAGTTGTGTGCTAGTAATTCCGAATTGAATGATAGCGACTATGAGCTTGTGTGTATAACTGAACGAAAGTACATAAAACATTACGTGGTCCAAGTATTAACTTTCATACCCCATCCAACCCCTTCTCCAAGAAGCGAAAACGGGTATGGCTAGGGTACGAAATAAACCCTTTATTTCGGCTTAAACATTTTGTATATTGTAAAATTAAAACATTTAATAGGTACTTTTAAACAGGTTATCGCATGTTTTTATAAAAAAATGTTTTTAAACGTGTTTTATTGCCGAAATATCAGTTATAAAATCCTGTTAATATAATCTTTCCCATCACTTAATGGAATTAAGGCGGGACCACGTAAAGTGATACCAAGCCTTTTTGCTGAAACTTTGTTCACATTTGATCCCCCAATAGTCTTTTGTTTTTCTCCTCTACTTTCCGTTACATATTGATGACAAGCATTTCCCCACAATTGTCGTTTAAAAAGGTAATTACAAACGTCAATGGCATGGTTAATGTATTATATATAATCATACCCATGTCATGCACATTTACTAAAGGAAAAAAGAAAAGTAACTCGGGAATTTCCACTCTATATTGTATGTATAATATGCTGCTGTTAATCGAATGGTACATGGCTGGCTACATTCGACTTTTCCTTTCGGTGAAAATGACTAAAACAACACATAACATGCCACATATTATCGCTTCAAACTTTCATTATTGATAGAATACGCGTTTGCCTCAAGCAGATGAGCAAAGATAGGATGTAAGTTTTTGCAATCTCTTTGCATTAAATACAGTATTGAAATGGCTGAAATTTTCAAGCGGAAGTTCAACGTTTTAGTAGAGAGGGACCCAACTTCTCGTATCGTGCAAAAAAACACTTTTGGTTTACCCGGAAAGATATACTCGTGATTTTTTGCATATCAATAGCAGAAACTGTACTATATACGAAACCACTGTATGGATTAATGGTATTCTTTGCATTTCGTAACACCGACGCATTTTCTACGGAAGCCCGTAAGTGATAAGAAAATATTGATATTCAAACAAAAAATGTGTACAAGTTTATATTTTAGCGATATGATTTTGTTTTGTACATAAATAAGACATAAGCATGCCTGATTATATTCTGTCTATGCAGAATGGAATTTTCAAAAAAAATAATGAACTTTAAAGCTGTTTAAGGATTGAAGATGGCGGGCAGATGGAGGGACACGGGCATTCACTTTTTGGCTAAAACTTTTGTGCACGTTGTTAATAACTTCTGTAAATTGTTTTCGGTTAAAACCAACTTTATTGTGAAGCTTTTTATCGTTAAGATGACACTTTCTTACGAGCAAGGCCGATTTTCTCATTTTCAGAATAGAGTTATGACCCCTGAGCTACTTAACAAAAATGCACATTTTGGGTAAAGCTTAGGTGCAAGGTTTTGATAACTTCTTTATCTTATTTTAGATTTTAACTAAAATTGCTGTGAAGCCTTGTATCAAACAGACATCACTTCCTTACGATCAATGTGGATCTTTGCCTTTTCTTAATAGAGTTATGGCCCCTGATTATCTACGAAAATTCATTTTTGTGTTGAGTTTATGTTGAAAATTAAACATTTTGGGTGGAAATTTTATATACAAATAGGATACCAGTAAATGTTAATAATGTTTATGATATATCAAATTGTTTTGCCATTGTGGAATAGAGGTATGGCCCTTAATTTACTTAGAAAATATGATTAATGCAACAACTATCTTTATTTGTGTTGGGTTTAAACCATCTCGTTTAGTGTGAAGTCTTAATAACATTAACATACTGGCGGATATTTAGAATTCGTTCGATGGTTGCTTTAGATTTCTTAATACAATTATGGACCTTTAATTTACCTTGAAAATAGAATAGTAGTTACTGCAATAACTGTCTTGTCAAATTGTAAATTTCCAAATTGGTTCACTATTTTGTCACAGTCATATGACTGTATTTATCAGAAAAATAACGGGGTTTTTATTGACTAGTTTCGTTGGAAGGCGATTGAGCGACGTCAGTGTTTGGGTATGTCGTCTGGCAGAGTTTCTCCAAAACATCTTGAATACTATCGAAATGATTTATTTGAAATTTGCACTTTTGTTACATATGATCATTAACTGTCCAACCAACATTGGTGTTTCTGTGACCTTGAGTTTCAATTTTAGGTTCTGATTGATTGAACAGGCAACTTTTGGTTAAGAAAGTTGTCAACGTTTCTCAAAACACATCATGAACTTGAATACTTTCCTACGGATTGTGTCGCCTTAATCAATGAGACCCAATATATTAAATAGTGTAATAGAGTCATGTTTACAGTTTAAAACTATAAGTAACACTAAATGTGATCCATATCCTATTTCGAGTCAGAAACAAATTATGGTATAAAAGTCGAGAAGGAAATATAACATTCACAGAACACAGTCAGTCAACCAAACAAACGCATTTGAAACAAACACCAATCACAAGGATAGAAAAGAGCAAAGTATGCCAAATGGCAAACTCAAACGGTTGGAAATAGGAGTACCTCCTTGGTATGGTCAGTGACAATATGGGTACCTCCTTGGAATGGTCAGTGACATAAAGGCCGTTGGGGTTAAGCCAGGTTCTAGAGTGCACCAAACCTCGATCACTCTTACCCTAGTTTCATTCCAATAGAATGCGACCAGCCAGGCTATATCCCCTTACAAATTGGGCAGTATGAATAGCAATTAGTAGGCAATAGAAGTATAACACAAAATGATCATGTATATATGAATATAAAATGCCCAGAAAGCCACAAAGCAAATACTTGTCAGGAGCCAGGACAACAGAAGAATGATGACGATAAGACAATATTAAAGTCAAACATTAAGCGTTACCATCCCTTGTCCTTAATTAAATGTCATATTTAAACTTTTTTAATATCCAACACAAAATAAAGTGAAAGCTAACCAGGAGCTTTCGTCCTAGTACTAAGGACTTCATCAGCAGACTGAAGAGATTAGCCTTCTGGGGATTAACACCACTCTGAGTGAGCGATGTTAATAGGCTGTCCCAGATGTGCGACAGGTTGTACCGGCCCCGGCGCACAAGCCAACACTCAACAAGGACGGGGGCCGGTACAACCTGCCGCATATAATTATGTATATATATTAAGAATGATGTGTACATGGTTGTAAATGTGTGTGCATGTGTGTGTGTTTGGATGTATGTGTGCGCAATAATGTAAGTGTAAGGAAATATCA
This sequence comes from Cyrtodaria siliqua, assembly GCA_037043455.1. NCBI lineage: Eukaryota > Metazoa > Mollusca > Bivalvia > Adapedonta > Hiatellidae > Cyrtodaria > Cyrtodaria siliqua. The sequence continues at coordinate 26,632 of JAWPHD010019366.1, read as the reverse complement.
CTGTTTTGTTATATATGTTTTACATTGTACATGTATATGTATGACTTTGCAGAGGGCCCCAAGGGAGATTAGTGTTGGCTAATTGGGTCACCCTCTATAAATAAAGACATTCATTCATTCATTCATTCATTCATTCATTCATTCATTCATTCATTCATTTCATTCATTCTCTAGCTTTCTATATTATATATTGTAATAAATGCCTGTGAGTAGAAGTCATCATAGGGTTCACAATATGTCGGGTCATCGCAACATTAATTGTAAAGCATTGTGGCGAACTGTAAATGGGTCAACATCTAAACATGCAGTGCGTTGCAGAATGATAGGGTCATAACCTATTTTGTTATGTTTGTTAACAAGTTTAACACAGATTATATGAATGTGATAATGACCAATAATCTTAAAAAGTCTGTAAATATAGTCCCCACAGTATTCACGTTGTGACATACCTTGTAGCAGAAGAGTTCTGACAATACTTTTAAAAGTAAATCAGGGTTATGATGATAAACCTTTGTAAAGGTTTGTCCGGATATAAAACTCAATGACTCAATGAAGCACTTTTAAAGCTGGAGTAGATGAAAAGCAAAACAATATTCCAACTATATACTGGATTCCTAATTTACAAAAACAGCCTAATAAAGCACACTTTCATCCTATTTCTAGTGTCTGCACCACTACAAACATCTCCAAAGGTATAACGTCCTGTCTTACTGCCGTTGTAGATCACGTAGCACAATATTGTGCTAAAGCTTATGCTAACTCTTGGATTAATATATTTTAATCGTTATTACTTTCTTGAAAACGAATGCAATAAGCGAGCGTCACGTAAACCTTTTCAAAGACAAGCATTTTGCTCTTATTCAATATTTATTTTAGTGAATAAACACTAATGCTTGCTCAGCATTATACTGCGGTAGAATAAAATGTGTTCTTTGGCATATCACTCCGTCAAAACAATCAAAATGGACTCCAACATTGCGTTTTCGATAGGGTTACAGTATAGCGTTTGTTCTTACCATCACTTTCTAAAATTTCATAGCCAACCTAAAATACTAACCTAAATGCATCAAAAATGTCCAAAGTAACCGGTGTTCCGTTCGACTGTTTACCAATCAGCACCACCTTCATAGCATTAGTGGTGTCAGGTCGCGGAGTTGATTTCTGATAACCATTTTAATATTTTAGCCATGGTCATGTGCCAAATTATGACGTAATCGCAGACTATTTTCTAAGACATTGACAGAGTCACATGTTGATCCTGGTAAAGATTGGGTAATGATCACTGTTAAAAGGCTTATCAAAGTAGGATGTCACCTTATTATTTTGCAACGCACTGCATGTTTAGTGGTTGACCCATTTACAGTTCACCGCTTTGCTTTCCACTTGATTGTGTGATCGCCGGAAAGATTTGGACCTTTGATGACGTCTACCTAAATCCTGAAAGGACGGAAACGTTTGATGTTTGTCCTCAATATTGTCTAGTCGTGCCCTTAACAGTGTCAAAATTGAAATGATCTCTCTTGTCATAGACTTTGCTTATTATTTCTCAGTTTCAATCGCGGGATGTAATTCGAGTAAAGAAGATATAGCAACTATGAGAAATATTAGCTTTTTTGAGTTGAAGTTCTTTAGGAAAGAAAGTATATGTAGTAACCATAGTAGAAAAGAAAGGGTTGTAATTGTACAATATATCATCCATATACAAAGAGGTATAATAAAAAGCTTCGTTTACATCTGCCTTAGCGTATCTGGTAAAAGATTAAATACGAAACTTCTAACATAACAAAACAAAAACAAATCTGCAACAAGAGGTGCACATTTCGTTCTCATTTTGATTCCAACAATTTGTATATAAACAGTAGTGTCATACCTAACTAATTCCATATGTGTAAAAATATTATCTTATATGAAAATAAATGCTTCGAAAACAACTACGTGACAAGTCCACATGGTGTAATTGTCCAAAACCCTTTAACTAAATGTTAGTGAGAATCAAAACTCAGTCTGAAATTTAAATATTTGCAAACATCAAGGGCGGTAACTTTGTAAACCACTCCTCAATTGTTCTCATTGTCAAACAAAACCGAGACCTTAATAATATTACCCCTAAAAGCATGGAAAATCAAATGCTATTTATTACAATCATTGTGAAAACAACGACGCTCCTTAGTCAGAGGACGATATCCTCATTGTTCAATTAGAATTGAATTGAATTGAATTGGGGTTTTAAGGCGTACCAACACATGAAAGGTTATAGGAAACAATCAGTCTATCGATTTTTTCGACAATTTAGAGCAATAACTTGATACTTGTCTAACCTGTCTGAAATCCGTTTGATATAAAGTTACACGCCGAACTGCGTGAAAATCGAAACCATTTATTTAATGTATTGTGTACGAAAGCTGAAATTTGCATTTTTGCAATAATCAAGGGCAATAACTCAGTTAGGCAGGTGTCAATTCTGCTCATTGTCATCTTCTCGAAGTTCATATTCATATAAAGTCTCATACTAAATTAAATAATGTGACGATCGGAATCCGTTTACTTAAGTAATGTGTGTACTCAAGCTAAAATGTGCATATTCTTTCAATAACCAAGGGTAGTAACTCTTTAAAGCAAGTGTCAGTTTTACTCAGTATTGAACATGTCAAGTAGGTATAAGGCCTAACACCGTACAACATTTAGTGGAAATCGGAAACCGTTTACTGCAGTTATTGTGAACACAAAAAAATCGCATTATCCCTAGCACAGGACAGAACAAAATTCATATAAGGTCCATAACTCTAGTTAAAATTAATAAAGTGTAACGTAATCAGTTCTTGATTCTGTAGTTTGATATTTCATATACACATATAGGTTTCAAATACTGGAATTGTATTTGCCTAAAAGGACGTGTGCAAATTTCTTTATTTTCCTTTGACTGTTTGTTCATCGATTTTCATATAATGGCTTGATACGAACGTGTTACCGTAGAAATCGCGATGCTGTTACGAAATGCAAAGTATACAGTGGTTTAATATGTACAAGAACCCCATCTGTTAATATTTAAAAAATCAGGAGTATATCTTTCCGGGTAAACGTTTTCGTTTTTTTCAGGCTTGGGTCCCTGCCTACGTGTTACATAGTGTACTGTTTTTAAAAAGTCTACAACAGCACAGTTAAGTTCTAACTAGCTGCAACTCTTTTCTTCAAAATATCTTGGGATTTCTCTGGACTATTACATGGAATTAAGTGTGCAGCATATACATTATATAGCGGAAATTCCCGAGTTGCATTTGTTGTTTTCCTTTAGTCTATAAGCACATCAACATACGAATCAAACACAATCAAGAATGATCCATTTGCTTTTAAAATCTGGCAAATCAAAACACATATATATAGAAAGGAAAAAATATTACTATTACACACAATACAATATAACAGAGAAGGAGATGATGAGACCCGTTTGCAAACACATGTATAATGTTGCAATACAATATCTTTAAACCAAACAAACCAAGAAAGGCGACATTCAAAAGTACTGCTAAAAATAATGTATTGGGTTAAAGGTATTCCCCATCAATTATTTTAGTCACGTAACTACATTTAAAAATATGAAATTAATAATCCATTCTTGCTTTTTGAAGTGTTTTGGATATCTCGTATCTATTTTCTTATATACATGATTATGTTTGTGTTATATTGCCTATTAATGCTGCCTAGTTTGTTAGAGGATAAAATCTGGCGGGAATTTCTTTATTTCCACTGTTCCGTTTTATTGGGTGACAATAGGGTAAGAATGAGATTTGGTTAATCCTAGAACTTGATTTAAACTCCCAGCGGCCATTTTGCCACTGAATAGTTATATTAATATCAAGCCTGTCTATAACAGTGTCCACATGTTCTGCTTCTTCTTCCTCTTTTTCTTTTTTCTCTCGTTTCAGTTTGGACATTATGGATGTCTTTTCTGTTTTCAGTTCACCTTCTGTATCTCCAGAATCATCAGTAGAGTCTTTCTGCTTATCCCTCGTTTCTACTGCCACCAACAGTGGAGGCAGTTTATGTGAATCATTACATAAAGTGTCTTTATGTCATTGCATAATGTGTATTTATGTGTTGCAACATTTATATATAGAGACGATGGGAATGGATTTAGATTTAGATTTCTTCATTCCTTTTATACTTTCATTTTAAGCTGCAACACCCTTCTCTTGCGAAGATACCGTAAAGGTGCGCGTCTGTTCAAGTCGATAAGACTAAACGAAAAAGTGTGACAGACAGGACCGTTTGAAAGTTATATTGATGTAACACAAACCTTACTGATATGTTGCTAGTACCATGTTAAATGGGTTAAATAACAGCCATACTTCACAGTGTATGGTCTCTCCAAATTATTATTACGCTGAACAAGTCTATAAGTTCCGTTCAATATATCATCGTGCAGCCGTGCGTACATTATCCCGAACTTAAGCATAGCCAACACTAGTCTCCCCAGATCTCCATGAGCTCTTAGTTTTATATTAAACATGCGTGGGTTGGGGTGGGGGTGGGGTTTGATGGGGCGGAGCTCAGTGCTCAACTTTATAGTGCTGCCACACTGGAATATGTTATATGGCATGATACCCCCACCATATCACATTATACTGACATCGGGCAGACCAACAACCATTACAGAAACCAACCCGTCAAATAATGCCAAAATTACACTGCAAAACCATTAATCAAACTTTTATCCAGATTTTCAGGTCATATAATACTGTATATGTGACGATTAGAATTACAGGTTTATTCACGCGTTCTTAAAATCTCCGTGATTGAATATGCGTAACATAAATTATAAGTTGGCAACTCTTAATTCAAACTACAATTTTGGGGTTTGGTCTGGCTAGTTAAACCGTTTAACTTGTGTCTGTAGATACTGGAAAGTGGATCCCTTGGAAACAACAAACACAAACAAGAGATAAAAGTAGCATACTCGGTTGTATTGAGTCTGTTCATGAGAGGTAGTATAAAGTGCAACACCTCTCACGCCTCATAGCACCGGCGTAAGCGCTATTCTACTTTAAAGCTACATATATTGGGCTTGATGATCCCAAAGGACCAGTAAGTAATAACACTACTGATTTGTAGTCGGGGCAACTTTTTACGGCCGCCATACAGCACTAAACAAACGCTAGTGTGAATGTCAATAAATACTGAAAAGTGGATCCTCAAAATATGTAAGTTATATATATATGCCTCGTTATCAGTATGCTTATAAAAGGTGTACATCTGTTATAAAATATTCCTATTGATGGCATAATAGTGACTTTAATATATTGAACGTCAAACAAGGTAGATACGAGTACCATGTTTGGTCTTTGGTATGACCCAACTACGACATACCGCATGTGAGGCTGACCTCATATTATTAACACCCATTAACTGACACATTCAGGAAAACTCCCATGTGTTGTGTACTTCTCTTAAATAATATGTTTTTTTTATTTTATACGCAAAGCAAATTTGCTTTGAACTATTCAAATGAGTATTAACTAGAGCCAATTCGACGGCACGCCATCGTAAATTCACGCGATTTTATTAATTATGTCATACATGCTCACAATCTCCACGCAGAGTTATCGTTCCTTGCACTCACATATATCTCTGCTAAATACTAAATTACAAGTTTGGTAAAACCTGTTAAATTGGAATATGTTTGCCTGAAACATTTATTTCTTGTGTAAATAAAATTTTCAGAATATCTGCAAATTAGATGTTGCAAGATTTGAAATAATACATGAAAATAATTTAGTTTTAATCGGGACTATTTTACTAAAAGAATAATACGTACTTAGGTCTCCTCAATCGAAACGCATATGTAAACATATCAAACCGAAACTCGATAGCAGAAAATTACTTAAAAAAAATCATAGAAATAAAAATTGAATTTATTTAATATAGGTTTTTTATCTTTGCAGATCACGCAAAAGGATTTATTATAAACATCGTCATAACTTTTTTTAATAATCACGTGACCTAACCGTTCGCCCTACTTCCTTTGACGTTGACAGAGTCAAATGAGGAACGAGTGTACTCTGGGTAAAGATTGACATGCTCACCCCTTTGAATCTATATTAATTCATATAAAATTCTGTTGAGAAAAAGAAGTAACAAAATGAGCTCCACCTCCGCCCCAACCCCAACAAATTTCTTGGGCACACTTGAAATAAAGGAATTGTGCGTGAAATAAAGGAATTGTGTGATATATTTTAGTTTTTTATAGACGTGTAGCCTATATATTTGCTAAGTTCACAACAATTAAAAACGACATCATCATCATAACAATGTATTTGAGACATAATCAAATAATATATATTGTCACACTGCAAAGACAATTTGGTCAATGGGCCGTAGACCATGTCTACGTCTCGCGACGTGATCATAGGACAATTTCCCCGTAGGTACCCCATACCTGCAATACACAAAAACAAAATGGCGACGATAACGTTAACGATTCGTTTTGGAAACCGCCGATTGTTTTCTTTCTTTTGCTTTTCTGCGCTTTCCATTGTGCGTAAAGGTCTAGAATAATCGTAAGTATATATATTTTTTAATTTTACAAATAATAAAACATTAACATAGTGATAAAGTTTATTTTATAAAAAAATCCGCCAAATATAACGACGTTAGGGCGATGACGTCACGAAAATAAAACAACGTCTAGTTAGAGGCACGCTACGGGGAAATTGGCGCAATAAAAATGAAAACGTGTTTTTGGCTGTGTTTTTTTCTTAAATAAATGGTAACAATTTTGAAGTATGACAAATTCGTTATTAGGATTCTTGATAGGAAACATGGGCTTACATTCCCTGCCTGGAAAGTATATTCCCCTCTCGCCTAACGGCTCGGGTGAATATAATTTCCAGGCAGGGAATGTGAGCCCATATCCCCTGTCAAGAATCCTAATAACTAATAATGTTATGCTGTTTCTGTGTTACTGCGGGAGGTCCCAGTCTTGTGACCTCAGGAGCTTGACCTCGACAGGAAACAGGTCAGCCAATCAGCATGCAGTATTACCACGTGATCCTTGATTCGGAGTGATTCGGCGATCCAGGACGACCTTCGATCTATTCAACCTCCAACCACCAAGCCGACAACAACATCATGTCCTGATCGTATCCCATCAATCAACTGTTACTTTGGTTTGAGAAGCTGAGCACGATTGATTGGTAAGTAAAACCTTACTTAAGAAATAGAACGTCATTTACGGTGAATTCTCGTGTAATATATCACGGTTTTGAGTCCAATTGTAAACAATAATTTCACGAGCCCGAAGTTCAATTGTAAACAATAATTATTATTTACAATTGAACGACAAACCGTTATATATTACAAGATAATTCACCGTAAAACGATGTTCTATTTCTATTCTAATACCCCTAAAATGTGAAAATAACGCACACATCTGAAATCTTCCGCATTGCTTTGCTTACTCTCCTAACGTTGCAAACGTTACATTGCTATATTTCGCATTACCTTGCTTGTTCTCCTAACGTTGCAAACGTCGTTGAATTACGAGATATTTTAAACTAGGCTATATAGTGCGGGTGTATTAGACTGTGCGTGTAATTATATATTACGCGGGCCTTCATTTGGAGTTGCAATGCTATAGTCGATGTAAATTATGGGTCACGCCATTTTGGCACGCACATGTAAACGTGTACGTTTCATTTTAATTTGCCATCCGTTGTTTAGTTGTTATTATTTCACAAAATTTTACGTTATAATATTACTTTAGATTATTGTTGACGTGAAATCGTCTTTATTGATGAATATGGTCGTCAATTTCAAACAGTTATTTTTGTGTTGATTATATATCAAAAACAAATTATTCCACGGTGGATTTCATGTTGTCACACGATGGTTATCATTATTGCTGTAATATATTTTCCATTGCAGTGATATTTTGATATTAAATTGAATATTTACTTGTTGTTGTTTCATCATGAATAGGTATTACCACAGCTCCAATAATTATTGCGTTACGGGATTCTGTTCTAGAGGTGCACAGGGAGAAATTGACAGTGAATGACCTGTCTGCCACACGTTTAAGACCGGAAGACTGGCAGCAACATGTGGATGAGAGCCGCTTCTCTCGACATGCCACTAAAGGCGCGGACACAGGGGATCAAACATTACCCAGTAGTCCCCCATATGAGAATCGAAGCTCATTAAGCCCGGTGAGTGGGGAGGTGGATAAAGACGGAAGTAAAAACGAAATGGACTGCCGGTGTAAGGCCCCCATAAAATAATGACCCTCGGTCATTTTTCTATGTAGTGAAATGACCCCCGGTCAAAATTCCATGTAATAGAATGACACCCCGGTCATAATTTGTTCTGTCGTGGAATGACTCTTTCGAAAAAGCCAGTAATATGACAACCACCTCACACGTAAAAATATGAACCCCGTAAAATATTGACTCCCAGCAAATTGTATCTGCTTTACTTAAAAAAAAACAGCCAACCTTTAGGTATCATACAGTTGCTATATGAATGGTTCAAGGAAGGAACTTATCGCGGTTTGCTATATCCCATGGTTAGACATGTCGGTACCGGAGTTATTAGTTTTTCAAGGTACACCGAGAATTGGTACTGAACACCGCAAAACATGAATGACTCCGGTGCCGACATGTCTAACCCTGAGGTTTCGTTACACCCCAATTCGTTATAGACAAATTTTACTTTTGTTTGTTTTTGTATTTTTATCCCCCGAGAAAGTCTGAGGGATATAGGTTTAACGTTTTCCGCACGTTCGTCCGTCCGTCCTTTCGTCTCTTACGCTTTTCGTGTCCGCTGTATAAACCTCACATGCATGGGCGGATTTTAAAATAAATTGGCACATATACTCATATTAAGATGACGAGCACAGCCCAACACCCGGATCTGTATCATCAAGGTCATAAAGATGCATATAATAATCCACACTATAACCTTTCCATGCATGGAGCGATTTTGAAATAAATTGGCACAAATACCGATCTCATCGCGACGATGTGCAGAACCCAACACCCGGGTCTGTATCTTCAAGGTCAAGGTCATACGGTCATATAATGTGCTTTTAATAAGGTATTCTCTCCTTAACGCTCATGTTTGCAGGGATTTTGTAAGGAATTGACACAAATACACAAATACTCAACCCATCAAGACATGCATGGAGACGCCCAGCACAAACACACCCACCCCCAACCCCACTACTAAAAAAAATAGAAAAATATTTATTTACCATAACTATTTATTTTCTTTTATTATTTATTATTTTTTATTACATTTCTATGCGTGAAAGATCGGGATTTCTCATTGCAAGAATATTCATAATCGCTAAATATTAATAACTAACTCAGAACACAATAATAACTAACGTTGCTAACTCAGAACCCAATAATAACTAATGTTGCGACGTTGAGGCGTGACGTCAACAAAGTGTTACTGACGTCGACGTCATCCGCCGATAACGTTCAATAAAGCAAATATTTGTTTGAAAAACGTTAATTTAAAATGTAATAAATAGATTATTTAACTGCTGGGATCGATTATTGGGTAATCCTTCACTTGATGGTAGACGTGCTTTGTTTGTTCACTCACTCGCGTGCGCTCATTCGTGAAAAGATCCACGCGTCTACCATTCGTGAAGGATTTCCCTATAATCGATCCCAGCAGTTAAATAATCTCTATATTATCCCCAACGAATAGGGATACAGCTTTGGCGTTGTCCGTCAGTTCCGGGCGTTCGTCCGTCCGTTAAAATGTCCGTGTCAGCTGCATAACTCTCACACGCATAGAGGGTTTTTGAAATAAATCGGCACATACACTCAGCTCATCAAGACGACTTGCAGAACCCCTGAAACTGAGCTTTTCTATTTGTTCGTCTGTATTTCTGTATTTAATTTCCGTCCAAGCTTCTACACTGAAGACAATTAACACTTCGTCGGGGGATATCAATTCACCGAATTTCTTGTTCTGTTTGGTTTTATCGCCATTTATCAACATTTGTTCAGTCATTTTCTGTCAGTTATCTTAACCTTGGCTTCTGTTATCAGTACTAACCAACATTCTGCAAATAACTGGACAATTTTTCACTTGATACATTAGTAATATTTGGCGTAATTGTGCCATTGAGGATCACTTGGAACCTTATAAATGAATAGCAAATAATGGATATTTCTTTTGGAAGAAACAGAATACAATGTTCGTCTAGTATTCTCATATGCGCTGTTACAAGAAAATGTATATACATGTATATATGAAAAGATACACTCGTCAAATTAACATAGATAGGACACCATATCTTCTTTATATTTATGATATCTTTAGGAATGCAAGACTTTTTCGTTTGCTGAAGAAGTGGATAAGAAGACTAGTTTTGTAATAATAAATGACCGAGATTTGAAACAATAAACAACGATTTTCCCGATTTTCCTTTGAAGTATTTCTTTTGAGAGCGTTAAATTGTAGAAACGTAATAATAATTCGTACGCACGGGATAAAAAATCGTGTACACGAAATAATTCATACGCACAAAAAAATAAAACGTGCGCACGAAATGGCGAATCGTGGCCATGAGGTAATTAGCCAATCGGTGTCCTGAACGCCATCTATGGTAAGGCTAAATAAAATTATACCTGAGTTTACTGTAACTCGACCGACCCTCTGAAAACACCCCCGATTCCTCTTTTTTTTATTGAAAAAAAAACGAAAAAAGAAAAAAAAGGAAAAAATAATTATGTTCACGCGATCACGGCCGACTCATGTGCTCATTGTCCTGCTGTTGGAACTGACCCTCCTCCGGACTTGCGAAAAATATATTAAACTGTTTTACCCCTTTGCAGTAATTGCCAGTGATTGGGAAAAGTGCCAGTTGTTGCCAGGTCTTTAACATACACAATTTCATATTGTTATCTATTGTAGTTTTTTAAATACCACATTTTCCCATTCATCAAGGCTCATAGCCACCTTAAATGTAACTTCGCCCTCTCCCCATTGAGTATTCATACCTCCTCCCCATTGAGTAGTGATACTAGTACCCTACGTTATTGAGTACTGATACCCCACGCTATTGAGTGTTGATAACCCTCCCCATTGAGTATTGATACCCCACCACATTGAGTATTGATGCCCTCCCCATTACGTATTGATACCCCCTCCACACAGTCCACATTGAGTACCTATAAAATCTCTCCATCGAGTATTGATACTCCTTCGATACTCATTGAGGAGGGGTACTTGTATCAATACTCAATGGAGAGGTATTATAGATACTCAATGTGGAAGTGGGTATCAATACTAAATGGGGAGGGGTATCAGTATTCAATGGTTAGGGGTTATCAATTCAATACTCAATCGAGGGGTATCAATACTCAGTTGGGAGGTTTTATAGCTTCTAGATGTGGAGGGCGTACCGATACTAATGTTGAACGGTATCCCTATCACAGGTGGCAAATTATCTCGTGCGTAGGAGGGTACATAGGCGAACGCACACGTGACGCTTTGAAAAAGTGAAAACTGCTAGTAAACTACAGAGGTTGGGGGGCATGCCTCCCGCTGGAAAACTTTCTATTTGTGTGTTCTCTGGTGTGCATTTTACAGGAGTTTTACGCAATTGTTTCTATATGTTTCACAAGTATTTTCTTGCTCAATTCGTTCTCCTAACATGTATTTTGAATATAATTATGTTTAATTTTTTGTTTTGTTTTTTGTTTGTTTTCATCAACAACGTTCATTTCAAATATGTCCATGTCTACTGTAAGCTATTCTCGCATCTGCTTATCAATTGCCATGTTTATCTATGCGAATACACTTGACATGAGGCAAATATGTTCCTAGGGGAGTCGGGGGCATGCTCCCCGTTGAAATATTTGCTTCCAATGTTTTTTGATTCATCTATGCAACAAGAATCTAAGACTGTTTTGCGTTACATTTACTGACTGTTCTCTAAAAAGGGAAAACATGTTCGTTTAATGTCCATGTTGAATAAATGACGGTCGTTTTGGCTAAATACATGGTGCGTCAATGTTATTATTTTCATTTGGTTTTACACCATTTTTAAACAATTGTTCAGTTATATATGGCGGTCAGTTATCCTAACTGTATCCCTGGCTTCTGTTACCAGTATTGTTACAATATCAACATTTTCAGATCATATCACTACGGAAGTTGTGCCCCGATCGTGGTGTGACAGTATGGATATATACAACATGCAAGGCCACCGTGATACAGGCAATCTCATTAAAACACGTCAGATCGACCTTTCATCTAATCAATATGCATGAGAAGATCAACTAAATTCAACCAATGAAATGGCGCGTTTCATATGCACTTTAGATGATGTTAGAACTCAGCAAACGAAAATCCAGATAGTTCTATATTCGAAAAAAAAGAAAAAGTCTTCGTGTGTTGTTGCTGGGGATTGCACGATATATTTTTTAAAAAATGCACTAAATGGCACGTTTTATATCAAGAATACGAAGAACATCAAGGGCGCGCGCCGCGGTCATGTTTTTTTGAAAACATTCGGAACAGTAACCGAGATTATTCAGACAAAAGGTGTTCTAAATAGCATGTCTCTGTTCGTCAACAACGGCACACATAAGTTATAACAAAACAAGTGGTCGTTATCAATCTCAAATTCGTGGGGAAAAACTGTAAAAAAACACATACTAAGCAAAAAACATGGGATCATTCTACTACTATTCTACTGTAATAAATTGACCTCACCCTAGAGGTCATTCTACTACAATTGTTCTGTAATAAATTGACCCCTTTTATTTCAGGCGTCAAAATTTTACGGATGGAGTCAACATTTTACAGAAGGGGGTCATTTTACTACATAGCAAAAGGACCGGGGGTCATTATTTATTCGGGTCGATTTTTTGCCTTACACCGGCGTAAGAATCAGGATGCTAGAATAAAGGCAATAATGGCCGTGTTTAATGAATTGCGGGACAACGGAACCAATGCAAGAAATGACACATCTCGAGGTTGCGATGCGTTGACATGCAAAATAGCAAATACCAATAGCTAGCAAGTAAATACCACGACATATTACTGCGATGAAATATCTCATTTGAAATATGGCTAAAATAATTACATGGTAGAAATGAGGACAAATGGCTGGAGACTGGAGACAGTTGCGTGATTGCGTGACATTAGTCATTCAGGGTCAATCTGTGACATTCCTTGGATCCATTAGTAACCATTTGAGCCCGGTGTCGCATGGTCTTCCATCCTTCAAAGACAAAAGCTCAATAGAGGCTAAAATAAAAAGCGAAGCGACCCCCGAGAAAAGAATGGAGCAAATTGTGGCAGCTATGAGCCGAAAAAGGCCCTCCGGTGGTGATATATAGGCGAGACAAGTTAACGCCAGAAAAGCTTCCTGCAAACCTCGTCACACCCGTAAGTAATATGGAACACGCTGCAACAGAACGTAACTTGTACGCGTCCCGTCCGGAAGTAACATAACATTAAGTCTATTGGTCAGTAAACATATACCAAATATCGAAGAAAGACCTTCGCCCTTAGTAAAAACCAAGAAGGATAAAAATATCGGACAGGGAAAGCAGCATTCAAGGACGACAGTCATCCACAAAACACAAAAACAAACACGCAAACAGACGAACGAAAAGGCAAAAGTAATAAAAAATGCAAACGACATCACAAACACAAATGGGTTGACAATAGGGCTACCGCCTTGGAACGGTCAGTGGCAAAGTAGGCCACTGGGGCCAAGTCATTAAAATTCCATTGATTGTCCATTTATTTTTTAGCCATTGATTTTGAATTGAAATACCACTGATTTGTTGAAAACATGAATATTAATGAGAAGAAGCCGAAAATCCATTGAAACACTATTGATTTCAGGCGAAAAATGTAAATGAGGTACCATTTGTATGACGTCACAGAAAAATGGTAAAACAATGGTCTAAATATATATATATGCAAATGAGGTTAATTATAAATGGTATAACAATGGTCAAACAATGGTTTTCACTAAAGGCTCTGAATTTTGTCAATTTGATAAATTAACATAGTAAATAACTGTTGATGCAGTTTGGGCGTACACTATCCCTACCTTAGACGTCCAGATAAACAGAACAGGTACCTTAATTTGGACGTAATATGGACGCAAGCACAGATGCATGTACAGAAGCACTTACTCTGAAAAGAAATATCTGTTAGCGGGCTCGACATAAACCAGGGTACTTAATAAAACTGGGCACGACAAAAAAAAATAGATACAAGCTTACTCATATACCTTTCCATATATTCTATTTATTGTTCGATACTTTTTTTTATTGGCAAATTACAAATGCACTGCGAAGGTTGATAGTGCGAAAACAGATGACAATAGAGATTTCATTTCAAATTTATCTTTTTACTGACTATAAATAGAAATTTCCTCTCTCAATTACAACTATTAAATGAATAAGATTTTTCATACAATAAAACATTATAGCATAAAGCAAACCACTTACTTTTTAATCATGAACAGTACACTGAACATTTCAAGTTGCTATATTTCCGTCCAAAAATAAAGACTGGGTGTCTGGGTTTCTTTGCACTCATTGTCAGAATCACATTGATTTATACGGTTTGAAATAAATGGTAAATATCAATTGTTTAAAATGGCTTCAAGGAATTCTCATTTTATATTACTCCTACTTAAAAATATCTAAAGTAATAAATGGCATTTCAATGGTAAACCAATGGATTCATTTCTGTATCTTGACTTTCATGTACAATTGAAAATCCATTTTTTTTGAATAAATGGATATAAATGGTCAATAATCAGTGGTTTTGTGACAACCTGTAAGAGGCACCATTTATTTTTCTTCAAATAAATGATGTTTCAATGGTTTTTCTGAAACAAATGGTATAGCAATGGTAAATCAATGCAATTTAAATGGAAAAATGCCATTTCTTTTGGCTAAGGGGATCGGTACCACAGAATGAATATGAGGCAGTGTGTGGGGAAGAGAACAGGATGCAGACATGGTAACTGAAGAGAAACCTAAAGAATATAACATATATTTGTCTATTTTGTCTGTGGTGATGGTGGTGTAGGAGTGGGGAAGGTGTGGGCGTTTATGGGGCTAATGATATTTACAGGCTTGCCATTGTCATTTGATGTATGCAGTGAGTTTCACGGAAATATATCAAGGTGGGGGATCACGTGGTTTCAAAATGACGTCACCGATGGAAAAACAACCCGCTTCGAAGTAAGATTTTCTTTATATTTTCCTTATTACTTCACGCATTTTCATGTAATATAGCCTAAAGTATCCGGAATTTTCTGCACTTTATTCCGTTACTTTGATTGTAGATGAATGTTCCACAGATTTTTTGTTTAAGCCGCCACCAATTCCGAAACGTAATTTTTTGAGTCGGTCTCGTACACTGCAATGAAGATCTTTTCATGATATTCTTTTTTTTTTTTTTTTTTTTTTTTTCTTTTTTTTTTTCGGTCTCCATATTTTGGAGACCCATTTATTCTCCCCGTCCAATGATGTACGAAGGGTCGAGGAGGACCATCCCCTTGTACACCTTACAACATTTACATTAATTTTCTTTACAATTTTTTACAAAAATATGTATAACAAAATCCTAAATCAATAATACTCACTCAGATCTCTCAATCATTCGCTCACTAGTTTACTATACATTACCACTATTTTATAGAACTTAATGACAAAAATTAATCTTTCAATAGAAAATTTCTGTTGAGTATTTTTATTTGGTTATAAGTGAGTTATTATGGTCTTGGTAACACATTTACATTCACACATAAATGCAGAAAAGTGAATATATTAATTATAATATGATTAAAAATTGTATAACTTAACTTTATTGGTTGGGGAGCATGATGGGGTGGGTAAAAATATCTTTTTTAAATAAAAAAATATGAGGAGGGGGGGTTGGGGTTGAGGATATGTCTCTGGCATTAGTATCTGGCATTCTATTGTTCAAAAATAACAAATACACATCTGGGTCTTATTTTTCCGAACTTAACAGTTCGTGAAACTTTTCCCATGAATTTAAAAATATTTTGTAGTTGTTTTCAACAATGGATATTTCTTTGCTTGTTTTATACAAAAGTTGGATTCTGTGCTTCAGTGTTGTAATTGTGGGTATGTTTTTTGAGCACCTGCAGTAATATAAGTAGTTTTTTGTCTCTAAAAGGATGAGCTGGATTAAGTTGCTTACATTTTTGTCATATGTTCCAAAGATAAATGATTTTTCTTCAAGAGTAATTTCAACATCTTTTGTGAGCAGCCAATCTTTAAGATTACTTAATATATTTGTTTTTTCTCACATTCCCATAAAATATGTATAATTGTTTCGGAGGCCGTTGAACAGAAAGAACATATTGGATTGTCAAGTATTTTTATCTTATGTAGAAAACTATTTGTTGCTAAGATGTTATGGTTGATGCGTGTCTGGAACCATTGCAATGTAGTATCTTTGGTTATTGAAAAAGGCCAAGTAAAAATCTGTTTCCAAACTGAGTTGCTGATTTGGTACCGTTTATTCCATGAAAGTTTTGCAGTAGGGATTTCAAGATTTTGGTTTAGTAGAAGATACATATCTTTTATTCCCTTCTCATTTTTTATGTATATTCTAATAGGATTTGGTATGATGGGGTTTTCAAGCTTGCTTGTAGCTTCTATGTTGTTATCTTTTTTCATTTTTTTGACAGCAGTTACTAAACTGTGGTACTGTAGAAAATTAATGTTTAAATCAAATGCCTGTTTTAGTTCTTCCTGTGTGTACAAATTCCCATCAATTTTTGTAATGTCATTTATAGTATACATTCCTTTATCAAACCAGGATTTTATAAAATAGCTTTTTGACCCTACCCTGACATTTTCGTTATAAAAGATTGGGCTTGATAAGTATAGATCTGTGTTCACTGGCTTGGGCCTGGATAGTATTAGTATGTGTGACTTTAAAACATCTTTCCAAAATGGGTTTGAAATATTATTTATTATTTCTTGTGCATACATAACTCCACACCAAGATAATTTGTTTATATCTAAATATGATTTTAGGATATTTACATATTTGTTTTCCTCTAACAGTACTCTTCTAATCCATGTTGCTTTTAAGGCTGATATAACTGCAGAGAGATTTGTCATTCTCAATCCACCTTCTTCATAATCCTTACATAATACAGTGTTTTTAATTCTTGATTTACCTTGCCATAGGAAGTTAAAACACAATGTGTTTATTTCATTGATAACATTATCTTTTGGATTAGGTAAGGATAAAAACAAATGATTAAGTGAAGGTTAAAGGAGTGACTTTATAACTGTAATTCTACCAATGGGAGTCAAGTATCTACGTTGCCAACTACTTATTTTTTTCCTCAAAGCTATTATTTTGTCATTGTAATTCAAGTCATTCATTTTTGTAAGATCTGTGTCGAATATAATTCCTAACAATTTAAATCTAGAGTTTCCCCATGTCAGTTTCCATTTAGTTTTTATTGAATGTGTGCTATATTTCATTGAGCCTAACCAAACCACCTGCGTTTTTTCAAAGTTAACTTTTAATCCAGAAATATTTGCAAAGAAATCCAGCTCACGTAATGTTTCATTCAATGAGGTTTCAGACCCATCTAAAAATGAAGTTGTGTCATCGGCAAATTGTGTTAACTTGTATTCTTTATTGTTTATTTTAATCCCTTGTATCTTTGTATTATGCCTAATTGTTATAGCCAAGATTTCCGTGCATAAAATAAATATATAAGGGGACAGGGGATCGCCTTGCCTACAGCCGCGTGCAATACTGAAAAAGGATGATAAATTACCTCCTTGATTTACAGACAATTGAGCATTTTTATAAAACAGAGTTATCCATGCTTGTATTGATGGACCAAAATTAAAAAACTTCATTACTTTTTGTATAAAGGACCATGACAAAGAATCAAACGCTTTTTCAAAATCAACAAGTAGAAGTAATCCTGGTATATGTTTTTCTTCTAAATAATGCATTATGTCATATGTCAGTCTTGTATTTTCGCCCAAAAAACGACCTGCTAAAAATCCTGTTTGATCTCTATTAATAAGCTTATATAATACAGTTTTTATTCTATTAGCTACAGAGGCAGACGCCATTTTATATACAGTATTTAAAAGAGAAATAGGTCTATAGTTCTTTAAAAAATATCTATCCTTGTTTTCTTTGGGTATTAGGGTAACAATACCTTGTCTTTGTGTTATAAATAACTCTCCTATTTCATAACTATAATTAAGGGCCCTGAGGACAAAGTGTCCTAATTGTCTCCAAAATACCTTGTAAAATTCACATGTGTATCCACTACTGCCGGGGCTGCGGTTATTAGTCATATTTTTTAATGAGGAAGACAATTCTAAATATGTTAGTAAACCTTCAAGATTATTTGATTCTTTGTGGTCCAGTTTAGGAATATTAACATTTTTCAAATGTTCATTTAGGTCTATATCTTCCAATTTTTTATCTCTACTACTATATAACGTTTTATAAAAATCCTCTGTTTCTTTTAATATTTCATGCTGGTCTGTTATTATTTTTCCGTCCTCTTTTTTTAAAGTAGGTATGATTTTGCTAAGGTAATTGTGCGATTCTAGGGCGCAAAAATATGTTGTTGGTTTTTCTCCCTCGATTATATTTGTTGCTCTTGATCTTATAACAGAACCCATTATTTTAGTTTTCCTAAGATCTTTTAGCTCACACTGTAGTAAATCCAATTCCTCTACTTTTTCTGCATTTAAATCTTTTTCTAGCTGTGATATTTTTTGAACAATTTTTGTTTAATTTTCGTCTCTTGGCTTTTTTATGTAACTGGAGTATGAAATAGATTTTCCTCTCAGTTCCATCATAAGTGTTTCCAGAAACAGTTGATCATTGATTGTAAATTGAATTTCATTATTAGGTATGATTTCTAAATTTTCTAAATCATATATAGGAAGAGAGTATTGTTTTTTTATTTCTTGAATTTTGTCCTTGATAGTTTCTAAATATTGCATATCTTTAAGCAATGAATTATTATGTTTCCAAAGAGGTTTACCTTTTATAAATTCATTAAAACATAAAATAAATTGAACAGGTGAATGATCAGATCTGTAACTATTATCTATAGTGCAGCTTTTAATAGAAGTTTGAAAGTTTTCAGATATTAAAAAAAAATCTAAACGGGCTTGTTGAAATGGCTGGCGTCTCCGCCATGAGTATCTCTTTATTGTGGGATGGGTTTCTCTAAATGGGTCTATCAGGTACTTATTTTGTATAATTTCTAAAAGTTTGTCTCTAGCTTTTTTATTGTTTATGGCTTTGTAATTACAGTAGTCTAAATCAGGATTAATGACAAGATTAAAATCACCGCACCATATAATGTGCTCATTATTTAATTCCTCAAATGCATTTATTACGCTTTCAAAAAACAATGGATCATCTGTGTTTGGACCATATATTGAAGCTAAAGTTAATCTATTATTATCAATTGTCATATCTAACAGCAAAAAAAATCCATTTGGATCCGCCTTTGATTGATGAACTTTGTAATCAATGTTATTGTTAAACAGGATTGCTACACCTCTTGCATTAGATTTAAAAAAAAAAATGATATTCGTCTTAAAATGGACTCATTTGCATCAATTCTAGTCCCGCAACTTTGCTTTATAAACAAAAAAGTAATATCTACTATAATTTAAAAGTTACATGCGCTACAGTGAAAATAATTATGCAATGTCGAAAATGATCTCGAACACTGGCTACGTGAAAAGAGATCTCGTACACTTGTGCTTTTTGTTTTACGGTGTATATTGTTTATGCGATGTACTTATGCATTACTGATCATTTCAGGTGCCAGTGGTAGTTCATATAGAGTACCAACATGAGAATTCGGGTTGGATAATGGAGGTGATTTTCTATTGTGTAGATAAACAACACGTCAAAGACATACAATGTATGGCAACGATATCTTGAAGAATTAAACATGCTTTTTGAAATGTTACAGTAACCATACATTGGATACTAGAGAAAGGATCCGGATGAAATCTAAAAGAAAATAATAGACTTGGACTATTAGTAGTAATAAAATGTCACTCCAGTGCGATGTCTTAGTCTTTAAATGATAAAAAGAAATATAAAAAGATCGGACAGGGAAAGTAGCATTCAAGGAGGACAGTAAACCACAAAACACAGAAACAAACACGCAAACAGACAAACAAGAAGGCAAAAGCAATAATAAATGCAAACGACATCACAAACACAAAAAGGGTTGACAATAGGGCTACCGCCTTGGAACGGTCAGTGGCAAAGTAGGCCACTGGGGGTTTAAACCGGTTCTAGGGTGCACCAAACCTCACACTTACCCTACTGTCATCCCATTAAAACAGGACAGTGTAAATAAAGAAATCCCCGCCATGATCTAATACGTTATGAAAGTAAATTGTTTTTAACAAAACTTAGTTAGAAGCTGGACATTTTGAAGCAGTCAAAACTGCAACTTGCATTTGTCTAAATATTCTAATATTTATTAATTATCCAAGAGTTCAGTTCTGATACTCATGACGATGCGTATGCTCGGAATGTATGTGGTTTTTTTCCATGACAGCAATGCCCATAAGACACAATGTAATATGTTAGAAATAAATATCGCAGAATAAATACGTTCACTGAATAAAAAAAAATTGTCAAGCGTTTTTTTCCGTTTTACGTTATTCCTAACGATTAATAAGCTATACATGGCGGCAACCTTTATTGGTCAAGAAGACCCACTTGCTCATCAGTCCATTTACTGGCACCAAACAGTACCTTGGTGAAACCACTGACCGCAGAAATGTGTGACCTACTGCAAGTTCTCATAAAACGAGCGTTTTAAACCATTTGACGACCGTTGCCCGTCTACTAAAACCTTAAATTGCTCTTCTAGACAATAGTTTAGTTGTGGTCGTTGTGGGTATGTCCCCTTGACTTCTTATCAGAGGTTGCTTATCTTACATAAACGCCGGTTAGGTTAATTGCAGACCAGACTCGTACTATGAAAGCCAACGTGAATATGTCACACGGAACTGTATACAATTGGGCTCCTGCCGTTTTTGATCGAAGAGTTTATGGACATTTAGTTTTCTATTGTAAATGTCATCAAAGTAGGCCTATAACACTCTTGTGTTGAATTTGGAAATATATATTGAACTGTTTAATTTCTTGCCAATGAATGTATATAGTGGCATTTCATTGTTCAGGAACAAGGAAGTAGATGATGCTTTGTTGCCTGGTAATTTGTATTTCTATTAAGGATGATAAATAGTGGGGCTGCCCAAGCATTATTTTAACTTGAGGCTTTTAAATTAATCCTAACGAAGCAAAAGTCGAGGTTTTTCATGTTAAATATTGAAATCTTATAAACGTTTTAAGACAATGCTGTATTGGGATGATGTACAATTATTATCATGGCAAGCCTTGTTTGTGAATGGTTTACAACAAGAAATTCAATTTTTTATAAGTTAAATTGAAGAAATTATACATTCAACATTTAAGATTGGCTGTGGCTTTGCAATCATATAGATAATTTTTATATTTACCCTATTTGGGTTATATTAGCTCTCCGTAGCTATAAATTATGACGACATTGAAGTATGTCTGTTATACCTCTTTGGAGGATTTTTGGTTGATTTTTAAAGTTTTTTGATTTTGTTTATGTATATGACATAACACAATCGCTTCATTGGTTGAAGTACGTCTGTCATACCTCTTTGGAGGTTTTTATTATCTAAGCTGTGTTCCGCTTTCCCCATGTCTGGCGGTGCCACACGGCGAGTGGCATGACACAATCGCTTCATTGGTTGAAGTATATCTGTTATACCTCTTTGGAGGTTTTTTGATTTTGTTTATGTATATGACATGACACAATCGCTTCATTGGTTGAAGTACGTATGTTATACCTCTTTGGAGGTTTTTTGTTTATGTATATGACATGACATAATCGCTTCATTGGTTGAAGTACGTCTGTCATACCTCTTTGGAGGTTTTTTATTATCTAAGCTGTGTTCCGCTTCCCCCATGTTTGGCGGTGCCACGCGGCATGTGGCATACACATGCCGAGTGGCATGTGGCGGTATTTCGCGGACACAGCATAGTGTAGTTAAAATATTCTAAGAACTTTGTTATTTTCTATGCAAGAAGTTTTTAATTTTAAGACTTGTCTTTGTGAACATCTGTTCCCAGGGTTTACACTGTACAGTAGTCAGTTACAATTTAAACTTAGTTTGGAGTCTTTGTGAACATCTGTTCCCAGGGTTTACACTGTACAGTGGTCAGTTACAATTTAAATTTAGTTTGGACTATGAACATTGGATTTACCTGAAATGTTCCAATTTGATTAACTACACATTTTATTTTACACTATATATTGTTGAAGCCATGGTCAGCTTATTCCAATAAATATAAACTAGTAACATTTTGTTTTATTTGTAACCCATCTTAAATAATTGAAGTTCAACGTATTTGTGTAATTATGCAGCGTTGAATGCATCCGACAAAATGAATGTAAAGTCAAAAAGAAAACAAATTCATTTATAGTACAGGATGTATTAAACAATATGTATATCACACAAACATAATAATACAACACATGAACAATAAAAAGTAGTTGAAACATTTTTGAAACGAAATGTAACGATTAACTTATTTACAGCGAAATACATAATAAAATCACTTTACTTAGTGCAAGCAAATAAGTATCGAACATAAGTTTAACAAAGCAAAATAGCCCATCCAAGAGACCCAAAGGGACCTAAAGCGATGACATTGGAAGGCATTAATTTTCTTTTGTTTATATGTGCACTCATCTCGGTTGAAAATTTATAAATGATTCGTTATCATTGAATCTTGACCAAGCTTCACAAATATCAAATGTATATATTTTTTCTTCAAACAGCCCCGTAGTTACTCTGAGGGCACGGTAGAATGTTGGGAAGTAGTAGGCATTCAAATGGAAAATCAATTAAATAAAATCACTAAAATATATTTGTCCAACATTAAACTGAAAAATTCGCACGGGAATGCACTAAAACGTAGGCAATCAACTGTTTTTTCCGGAGTACATGTCCTCAGACCCCGCTAGGTAGGGATTTGCCTCGGGTAATTTCGGGGCTGGCTACGGTCTGTCAAAAATTCAAAGGCTCTATTTTTTTGATTATTTGAAAAAAAACACGATCTCACTGGTTTTCAAAATGTAGATCTTTTAAAGATCCGATTAATATCAAGGTTTGATACAATGGGGAGGGGTTTATAAGACGAAATGTATGAATTATTTAGAAATTTAGACATACAAATTTCTAAATCCTCTCATGAAAAATGGAGATGTGATTCGGTTCACAAATATACACATTCAGGGACAACAACTCCATTACTAATGGTCGTATCTGAATGCCTTTCGAACATTCTGAACACGTTTCATTGAGATCCAATACAAAATTAAGTTGTGAACGAGATCATAAGAATATGTTGAAGGGCGAACAAAATGTGATCACAATAGCCCATCTCAGCTTCTAGTGATCTAATAATGAGATCATTAAATATGCAACTTAAAAAATATAAATCACAAGCTTACAACGTGCTTCATATTTGTTCAGCCCTTGCAGTACATCAAATAAACATGTAATTAGACAACATAGTTTCGGTCATAAAAATCATTCAGTCGCTTGGTCTAATATTATCAAAGTATTTTCAAAACGATAAACAAACACTTAATGTTTGTTAAGAAATATAAAAAGATCGGACAGGGAAAGTAGCATTCAAGGAGGACAGTCAACCGTCATCCCAAAATATAATAATAGCATTATTATTTTGAAAAACAGTTTTTTTCCAAAACGAATGGAATACACACTAACACATGTCTTGACATTTTATGATTTCATTTGTAAACTATTATAATATTGAAATGTTAAAAGTGGTAAAACTAAAACGTTAAATATATTATATAGAGGAATCATGCTCTCTAAAATGGTACATGAAGAATGCAACCAATTCACCATTTAAGTTTTTGAGTGAATTCACCTGTCACAATAGTTTTAAACCTGATTTTTCATAAACATGTTAGATTGGTTAGTCTTTTCTGCAGCTTTATTCATGCTCTACAAGTTCTGTTTTGATTTCTCATGTTGCACTACTCCTGCCGATAAAAGGCTCTGGGTATTGTTTAACCACTCATAGGATATGTTGTCTGCTTTTTATAAGCAGGCTTCATAACCGCTGCTCCCAACTAAATTCCATTATGTTCATTTCGCTCTTCGGGGCATTTCATTTGATTAGATACTGGGACCATACGCCGTACGACATGGGGAATACATTTAAGAAGGGTGACTCCGTGTCCACCGCCATATGCATGCCATCTTCGGGATGGTTAACATTTTGTGCTGTTGATTTTATTAATATTGAGTTCTGCTCAACCCGGGGCTAGAGGGCGTGAGCGGTAGCTAGCATATTTCACTACCACTCATGAACAGTCTCAATCAAACCGAGACTGCAATATTTCATATGTGTCGTGCTCGGCCGTTTCCAAAGGTCCATTATCATACTCTTTTTTGAACATGTAAATACTAATATCCCAGATGCATGTCTCATGTGTTTATTAAAGTCGGTATGACGCGTGTGTGACGCTTCAAGTTACTTCTTCACGTCACAAAGAGCTTTCTGAAGCAATGGTACTGCCATGAGTGTCTGAGGATATTCGACTCATGCTGCCGAAATGTCTCTACCGTTTTGAAAACAGTGCCTCGTTCAAGAAAAATCTTCTTAATACCTGAAAGAGAATAGAAACATACAAGTAACTCGGAAAACACAACGACACTGTTATAAAATACAACATTGTAAAACTTCTTGTTGCACCAAAAGATGCTTCCGAACTGACGAAGTACATTACAAAGCAAATGTATTTATATATTTTCAAATAAGAAGTCAAGGAAAATTTTGAATATACTTGTAGTTTGAAAATGTGCAGACGTTACTTTGTTTTCTTTATATTCTTTCAAATAACGTATCATAGCGGAGACATTTCCCTGTCGGGTTTGAAAAAACAGTAAAACTGATATGATGCACAGCTTAATTGTCGCACGGTTACTTACCGCACTGCTGCCTGGACACACCCACCCTCCGATTGGTTATGATAATTTCGTTTTGTTCATAGTACGGGACAAAGCAAAACATACAAACATATACATGATACAAAACATATGTCGCAACGATTTCGCTTGTTATACCATTTAGAGGCGCACCCGGGGTTCGTTCTCGTGACATGTAAGCCATCCGACCTACATTACATATAATCATCCGTTATATCTATCGGCAGTAATAAGTAAAATACTGAGGAAAACCTTACCCAAAATGTTACACGTATTGTGTTGGTAGCTATACAGGAACTTCACTGGCACCTACAAATGACCAAAATTCATAAGTACACCGCTTACACACAATAAACCGCCTAGCATTACAAAACTCGTGAGCGAATCTAACAAGTATAAACATACAAGTGCACGAGATCTCTTTTCACGCTGCCAGTGTTCGAGATCATTTTCGAAATTCCATAATTATTTTCACTGTAGCACTTGTAACTTGTTACGACTTTTTTTGTTATAAAGCAAAGTTGCGGGACTAGAACTGATGCAAATGAGTACATTTTATGACGAATATCATGAAAACCTCTTCATTCCAGAGTGAGACCGACTCAAAAAACTACATTTCGGAATTGGTGGCGGCTTAAACAAAAAATCTGTGGAACATTCATCAACAAAGTTACGGAATAAAGTGCAGAAAATTCCGGATACTTTAGGCTATATTACATGAAAATGCGTGAAGTAATAAGGACAATATAAAGAAATCTTACTTCGAAGCGGGTTGTTTTTCCATCGGTGACGTCATTTTGAAACCACGTGATCCCCCACCTTGTATATGAAGCTGCTTAAAAAACTTTACTGAAATTCTAAGTTGGAAAAAAACCAGGTTCACATCATCTGGCTAAAATGAAATAAAAATTTATGAAACATGTGTCTGTGTCCTTGATGACTCTGAGTGACACTTGTCAAGCTCCTTTGACAGAGATATATGGCTAGTGGGTATAGAAATAAATGGATTGCCAGAAAATAAAATAAATTCTAAGTCGAAAAGGGGCTACACCTTTTCTAAAATACTATATAGAAAATATTTATCCAGAAAAAAGGGCCACAATTTTGCTAAAATGCAATACAAAGTTATGGAACTTGTTTCTTACTAGCATCCATGCTTTACTGAAGTTGTATTAATAAGTAACAATCACCTATTGACATACAAGGACTTGCCTAAAAACTTTAACCAGATTTTTGAAGTTGAAAAAGGAACATAACTTTGCTTAAATGCAATACAGAGTTAATATGAACACGGTGTCTACTAGCGCCCGTGTTATTCCAAGCTTTACTGAAGTTTTGTTGATGTACGACTTTCAGTTGTTAAAATATATGGACTTGTCAAAAAAGAACATTTAAACCAGAAATTCAAAGTAAGAAAAGGGTGTTATGCCTACCAGTGTCATTGATGGTACTGATGACATATTTTAAGCTTCACTGTCCAGTGGTTGCTGAAATAATTGGACTATCTTTTT
>JAWPHD010019365.1:0-36013 GCA_037043455.1 Cyrtodaria siliqua | reverse complement strand
CCCTCACCATCTTGGTCTTGCACGCCGTCATCGTATGGTGAAGTCATACCCTAAATTTGGTTGAATTCCGTTCGATGGTTTAGGAGGAGATGCGAAAACGGACGGACGGACAGACGGACAAAGGTGGCGATTTTAATATAACCTGTTCTTTTCAAAAACGTTGGGATATTAAATTATTTTTTTAAATCTAACCATAATGTTCCATCATGTATTTGTATTAGTGTAAATCAAATTACAACGCCTTTTTGTTATTATATTTTAGGGATCCGAATGTTCCAGGCGATAGAGAAATGCACACGTGGCCAGAATTCGACAATGAGGAGCAAAAATACATCGTTTTACAGACAAATATGACATTTCCTGTTAAACATCATTATAGAGCGGATAAAGTACATTTTTGGAAAGAGTTAGTCCCTATGATGAAAAAGGTCATCTGTAATAAGGGGATCATACCATTACCTCATGTTCTTATTATTATGTGTATGCCAATTTTACTTATACAGTCATTTACATGATAAAATACTTACATATCATATAATATTCTTAGATTTGAACTTGAAAATAGTAATTTCAGTCAACCATATGCAAGTCCAAAAATAAACACATTATATAAATCAGGGGAGTTAACTAGACAGATGATATTGTGATATATATCAGTACTGAATTGCACTACCTGATAAAATTGATCGATACAGGAGGTCCCAAAAATGAGTAATGCGTACAGCGATTATACCTGAGCACAAAACTGAAATTCAGTTGTTTTATCGTGTTTGGTCATTTGGCATTTTAAATTTACGGACATCCTGCAATCTTGATCGCTGTCAATCTCTTGAGTTTCAGGAGAGCTTATAAATAATATAGACATAATATTACACACTGATCTGTAAAGAAATCAGTAAGTCGCTGTTTGATTGTTATTAGTCATAATGTCTTAATCAACTCCCGACCATTTTTAGAAAAGAAAATAAAAAAATATGGAAGTTTTGTATGCTAATTTTTTTAAAAAAATCATCCTGAAAAACAGGCTACCTTTCATAACTGATTTATATGCACATTAAATATACAGGATGAATTAAACAGAGAGTAACAGTTTTGTCTAAGAAACAGTCTACAGTAGGTAATGATGTAAGTTCGAGTTAGGATTTTAAGAGATGACCTCGGACTCGGCGTATTCCGGCCGTTGCATATCAGTATTATTGATGACTAATATTCAAGAACTTTGTCAGTTTTACTTTTTACCTAGAACTTTTTCTAAACGCTTTACTTGGATGTGTACTGTTATAATAACAACATTGAATTTATAAAGGACTTCGACGTTATTATGTGGAACATTATGGACAACCTACCAAAAATATTATTGTTAGCCAATAACAGATTAGGTAATGTGTGTCAAGACATTGTGTTAACCTCTGTTACAATACAAATAGAACAAAGAAACATCAGGCCAAAAATCCTCAAAACAACGCCCAGAAATTATATTGTGCTTATGCTCAAACTCAAAGGACTGTTTAGAATCGCGAACGTTTTAGGACAGATGTAATATTTGCTTTCTCTATGTGTGTAAAGTTTCAAGTAATTATATGGCTATCAAATAAGATTTTAAAAATATTATAGCTGAGCGCATGTTTGAGAGTTCGTCTCATACTTTTGGAAAATATGCGACCAGATCTCGTAAGTTCAGCTGAAACGAAAGAGGCCTTATCAGGCAGGCGGCTCTTTGTGCTGTGTTGGTGAACAACAGCTGATGTAGCTACCTTATCTCCATCTGTAGAACCATCTATGTATATATGTTGAAAGTTAATGTATTTAGATTACAATTTCATCAAATTTGCTTTGAAAGACAGTAGGGTCTGTACTGGATTTTTTACTATTACAAAGATCAAAAATAATTGTTGTTGTTTCCATAGTCAACAGTGGATTGTGTGGGTCAGTGGCAAAAGGGACCACCGGGGAGTTTAAACCGGTTCAAGGGTGCACCAAACGTCATTATTACCCTGTCATCATCCCTAAACAACAGGAAAGTGTAAATAAAAGTAAACCCTTTACATATGAGAAAGCGTATAAAACTGTATCAAATAACCTAAGAAGCTAATCACCAATGTACTCGATGACTTGTCCGAAGTAAGAGCATCAAGAGGAAACCCGTTAAGGGCACGACAAAACAGAGTTAAGAAAATTCATCAAACGGTTCCCGCCTTAGAGGATTTAGGAACACGTTCTCATAGAGTCCACCGCCCGTCCGGTGGTCGCACAAATAAAGAGGAAAGTATAGATACAAACTGTAGGAGGGTCTACAACTAAGCAAGTAGTGCTCTGCAGAATATTTCGGTCATAACCTCTGTTTAGAAATTTTCTAATAATGTAATAAATAACTCGTGAAAATTATTACGACCGATAATCACATCTCCGTACGGGTTGTGATAAACCTTGTCCAGCAGTATTTTAAGATTGCTATTGTATTTGTCGAACAGATCGGTGTTACGATAACAAAACTAAGAAATAGTCTTACGTTACTTGTGGTAACGGTAACCCTGTTGGAGAGGTTTTTCAGTAATGTTTAGATGACGAATGTTAAAGTTCTCAACAAGGCTACAGAGGTGGCAGTGTTGCATTACCACTCTGAAATCCGTAAGAAACGCAAACTCAACGAACGGTTCGTTAACGGTTGTGAGTAAAACGCGAAAAACCCGTTTTCCTAACGTTATCTTATCAAAACTGTTGAACATGATTTTCGACGCGTTAAACGCGTTTTAGTTGTCTGGGTATTATGCTTAAAATAGTTAGCCAATCAAAACACAAAACAATTGAAGCGTTTCTATGTCAATGGCGGTTTGTAAAAACTGTTTGGCTAATCAATTATCTGAGGTCTAATTAGAGACACATGTTTAAGTAATGTATGTAAAATACGATCATTAAGTAATATACAATCCTAGTAAATGAACAACCGGTGTTGAGAAAATTAAAATGTGTTAATGTATTATATTCTTAACAGGTTTTGTTTAAAGGGAATAAGACCCGATACTTTGCTGTGTAGGTGTTAATTGAATGATCAGCCGATAAGAAACTAACGACACGCGTTGTTTTTACTGAGTGGAAACTAGTTGTTTATTGAGAAATCAACCGTGATACAAACCGACACGTTTATCAGGAGGAGATATAATTTTTTATTCTAAAAAAGTGATTAATTTGTGCATGTAGTAAATGCGTTAATTACCCGGTAATTTAATGCAAATACAACATATTGTTTAAAATGCAAGAAAGACTCAACACATCCTGCTTTAACTTGATGATTAATAAGTCTCAGCGGCGAATGTCACATGCATAGATCGAAATAAAATAATTGTATATATTTGACATTAAAAAGAAGGTATTAATTACATAAAAATATGAAAAAGTTCACTCTGACTGGAAACACAACTGTGAAAATAGTACATACATATATTAATGCTTGAAAAACTATTCATGTATAATTATTATACAGAACAGAACAGAACTTTATTTACATCTCAGGTATACATATATGCAGTTAGAGGAAATGTAACAAAATCACAAATAATAGATTACAGTGTGTGACCAAAGACAAGAAAAGTGTTCATTTAATACATTTCATTGTTGGGGCAAACAAATGCTGTATTTGTAAACTATGTTCCTATCGATATATTTAGATTATATATATATATATATGCCACATTGTAGAGCATAAGGGATTTAAAAAAGCAAAACAAATAATCTTTATACACAAGGTTTCAACAAGTCTAGCAATGAATAATATGTGAAGATTAGTAATGATTTGGCATAATAAACTGGTAAACTAACATACCAAATAAAGGCCGTTATTAAAAAAAAAGTCAATGTGTGACCAAAGACGAGAAAAGTGAAAAGGTTTCAACAAGTCTGGCAATGAACAATATATGAAGATTAGTAATGATAAGGCATAATAAACTGGTAAACTAACATACCAAATAAAGGCCGTTATCCTGAATGAGATTATGTATGGAGTGTGTTTGAAATAACATCATTTTCTGGGTTCGTTTGTCTAATCAGGGAATGAAGGTGTTGCCTATTGTTCGAGAAAAAACTGCATTACTATTATGTAGTGTTGTTCATTTCCTATTTTATTTGCGTTACATAAGTGACATATTCTTTCGTTTTCCGCTGTTCTAAGTTTATAAATTTGGATATTTTTTGATATAGGTAGAAGCTTTAAGTACTTTTCAATTTCAAGATTTATTTTAAACAATTTTTCTTTGTTAGATTGGGTCATTCGAGATATCCAAATCAGTATATTTTGATCTAATAGTACTCGTTTAATTGGGTATTTAATATTTTTGAACGAAATGATTCGTTGATTAAGTCATATGTCAGTTCTTCCAGCTATATCTAAAATTTCTTTAATTTTTGATATCCACTTAAATTCATGCATATTGTAAAAGTATATTGTATATTTGTTTCGAATATTTTTCAGCTTTGCAAAATAACATTCTATTCCAAAAGCCTATCATCTGTTCTGTTCTGTTCTGATGATGAATGCTCCCGGCGTAATTTAAGAGAAATATGTGCATGCTTTCTTACAATTCTTTAAAATGTGCGCTTTTGTCCCTTTTATACTCATACAGGTTCAATACATGGTATATTAGCTGATGTTACTGTTTTATAAATTAACCCTTAAGGTCTCACTACACACTTCGATTTTACTGTGTTGGCCATAGGGAATAAAGTCCAATTTCCCATTCTGAATCAAACCTTTAAAGTCTAAAAGTATTTTTTTGGTAAAATACAGTTATTGCTGCTCATAAAAATCCATAAAATCTGGTACATAGCCCAGTTTGGTTTTTTTTAAATAGGAGTGGTGTCAGGCAAGGTACTCTTTTCGGCTTTCACTAAACAGTTTGCACCTAAATTCATACACATTTTGAGCACCCACAAATGTGTCACATTTTGCTGTCAGTGTCGTCTAATCGCTGTTCATCCAATCTCACACTATTGTTTTCTCACCTGCAACAGGAAAAGAAAATATCCATGGCCAATTATTAAAAATATCTCAAACCGAAGAACACACCTCTACTTTTTATGGTGTAAGAATCATCCTACAGTCACATGCAAGGGAGCTAAGTGTGTAGTGAGATCTTCAAGGGGGGCTCATGTGTGTGCATGTCTTCAAAATCATACCAGCAACAACTATAGGTGACTACCTAACAAAAAAAATAGTTTATAGATACTTTTGTCATAGATTACATGAGTTTACGGTTCAAAATGCAACATGCATCAGTTTGCTTCGTGCCATATTCATGGAGTGAAAAAATCAGGAATTTTAATCTGTATCAAGAGTAGAAATTATTCAGTAACTTTTGTATTCTAAGAGATTGTGTTCTTAAATTATGTAGGATTTGTGTTGGATATGTATATAATATAAAAATGTGTGATGTTTGTCTTTCAGGCAGTGTTTCTTAATTTATTAATTGTTCACCTATGCCCATATATGATTTTTTTTTTTTTTAATTTTTTTTTTTTATTTAATGATGCTTTCTGAAACAGAAGTAGTGGTTAGACTTATTTTCTAGTCAAAAATAGTTTATTATATTACCTGTCCTACAATGTCATTAAAGGCCATTCAAGTTGATGTCATCACAGGCATGGCTCCAATAAAACAAGCCCTCCCTTCAACTCTGAAATTGGCAGCTTCTACCAGCTTCCTGTATAAAAAGATAAAATGGCTTTTACTAAGCACATGATTACAATATTGATATTAATGTTGCTAAATATTACTATTTGAAAACCTAGTCATTGTATAAAACAAAATGTAGGGAAAAAATCAGAAAATACACCCAACAGTGATTTAAAAGGGGAACAAATACATAAAACCAGCAGGGGAGTTAACTAGGAAACACTAAATGACACCACAACTTGCTAAAAGCAGAAAAACAACCGAAAACCACCGGCATGCAGATTAGTTTTCAAGAAATTATCACAATACAGATAACGCTACCAAATGTACATGAACAGCGCTTAGCTTAAAAATTTATGAAATTATAACAATCGGTATATTTCATAAAATGTCTGTCAATTCCATGTTATATCGAAACTGTTAATTAATCGCATTGAACCGCATTACATGCACTTTATACATACTTGTTGAATTCATCTCAAATAACAGTCAGTCAGTCAGTCAGAGTCAGTCACAGTCAGTCAGTCACAGTCAGTCAGTCAGTCAGTCAGTCAGTCAGTGAAAATCAGTGATCAACTGCTTGCGACCGACTGTAGTGTTTCTCCAGACAACACTGTACATCTACTCAAAGCGGTGAAAATGGAATGTAGACCATTCGGATCAGAGTGAAAAAGATATCAGCATAATACTATACGTAATGCAGCACAACACGTAACATGCCAAAAATAAATTCAGTACAGATCTGCGGGAAAAAAAATCTAGGCGACACAGGCAATCTTTACCGTGAATAATGATAGAACCAGAATTTAATGTTTTATTATGACGCGAAATACACTTGAATTTCAATGATGTAATTCGCGTACATTTTTTTCATTCAAACATCTATTAGCACAGTTTTATTTCTTAGTGCAAAATAACATTTATAATCAGAATTCAGAACCGAAAACACTTTTAACGCCATTTACTAATTTACGTAAAAAGAGACGATGAAGAATGTAACAGTACATTAAAGTTTTGCCTGGATTTTTTTTCCTATATATAAACAGACACACAATTTATTGGATGTTTTTTATTTGACATGACGCGAAATTTGTATGAAATGCGCATGAAAAAATATCACGAGAGAACAAATTGCCTGCGTACAAATGGAATACAAGAAATGAGATGAATACGCTAAAAGCTGGAACGCCTCATTCAGCTAACACCAAGCATGAAACAATCTTGTGTCTCGACAAATGTGCAACTGCAAACGACAAATCTTCCCAAAAAGACACAGCGGTTCGAAAAAGGTTGTCACGCAACTTCAAAGCAAACAAGGAAGAGCGACTAAGTTAATAAACATATTTGATGAACATTCTCGACAAATAAGACACACCGAACAGCGGTTTTGAAATTTGTTGCACTGCATAAGTGGGTGGGGTATTTTTCTAATATTGTCAATAGCTGAAATAAATAATTTGCTATACAAGCACATACCTGTTAGATGTCATATGAATCTGCTTTCCGTAAACATGTCCCTGGCATAGTGTCGGTATAAATTGTATCCATTTGAACCCAACAGAGACGAGAACTAAACTTCCAGAAACAATTTATCGACTCGCAAGCACAATTTTTTTTTGGCAAATACAATCGAATATCCATCTTTCGCGGAATAGTTGATACTGCATGTACATGTGTATGCACTGAAATATGCTCTGACAACATTTATATTGCGTTTCATCAGGATGTTTCATCTACTGGAATCCATATCGACATTACGGAAGTGATTAGAGGAGTTCACTACAAACAGCATACACAAAATAATCCATGTTGATCTAAGTATGGTCCATTTTCATGTGCAAAATCACTTATTATGGCCAAATCCAACTAAAGTTCATTGCAATTCATCATAAAATGTTCAATTCAACTTTTTCACACAGTTGAAAACATCAAACTCAGAAATATTGATCTGTGTCAATGAAAGCTGTACTGAAAGCGTCTGGCTGATTGTTTCTGTTAAGGTCTCACTACACACTTCGATTTTACTGTGTTGGCCATAGGGAATAAAGTCCAATTTCCCATTCTGAATCAAACCTTTGGAGTCTAAAAGTATTTTTTTGGTAAAATACAGTTATTGCTGCTCATAAAAATCCATAAAATCTGGTACATAGCCCAGTTTGGTTTTTTTTAAATAGGAGTGGTGTCAGGCAAGGTACTCTTTTCGGCTTTCACTAAACAGTTTGCACCTAAATTCATACACATTTTGAGCACCCACAAATGTGTCACATTTTGCTGTCAGTGTCGTCTAATCGCTGTTCATCCAATCTCACACTATTGTTTTCTCACCTGCAACAGGAAAAGAAAATATCCATGGCCAATTATTAAAAATATCTCAAACCGAAGAACACACCTCTACTTTTTATGGTGTAAGAATCATCCTACAGTCACATGCAAGGGAGCTAAATGTGTAGTGAGATCTTAACCCGCTACATATATATAATGGACTGTTCTTTCTTTGAATTAAGACCATTCCATTTATGTGACAAAGGGGTATTTTGGAGAAATGACTGATCAGCCGGACATTGTGAACCCTGATCAGCATGGAGTTACTCGCAGGCGGATCTTGGTTTACATCGGACGCCGCAAATGCAAATATAGTCGTGCTTAGCGGGTTAAGGGTTAAGATAAAAGTACTGCAGTGAGCTGAGGAGAAGACATCTGGGATTAAATGATATGGGAATATGTCATTGTAAGTTTCATTGCTGAATCATCGAAATGTTCGTAGGCAATAATCATGTAACACCCACATACTGATTATTTTAAACTAAGTTGCCGTTTGTTTTGGACTTATTGTAACAATCAATATGCATTCTCCTTTTAAAGTCTGGTGTGATTTATTACTTCGGATTACGTCATATTCAATATCCCGACATATACTTTTAAAACACGTGACGTGTAAGTATAGAAATACAAATCAAACAGAAAAAGCAGCATTCAAGGACAACAGTCAACCACAAACACAAACAGAAACAAAGATCAAATTTAAAGATGAACAAAGGGACAATTTAAGACATCACAAACACAAAAGGGTTGACAATAGGGATACCGCCTTGGAACGGTCAGTGGCAAAAAAGGCCTCTGGGTGCCTAATTGCATTGACAGAAATATTGAAAATGGTGACGTTCAAAATTCGTCTTCGTCATCCTAGATTGTAGTGTTTGATTACAAACACAGACCACGTGACAGTACAATTAGTAAATGCTATAATTGGAGACAGTCGCAGCATGATTGCTGTAAACTAAGGTGTGCTGTAAACTAAGGTATCAGATTGTAACAAACAACGTAAATTTGTGGATTACGTCAAATACTTTATCCCGACATATAATTCATATACATCTGTTCTTATGTTAGGCGTAACTTAAGCAGTAAAAGAAGTGATATTCGTGTGTTACGCGTGAAACAGGCTTAAGTTACGCGTAACATAACTAACGAATGAAACGATGTTCTTATGTTACAAGTAACTTAAGCAGCCAATGAAGCGATGTTCTTATATAACGCGTAACATAGGCTTAAGTTACACGTAACATAAATAACCAATGAAAAGAAGTTCGTATGTTACGCGTAAATTAAGCAGCCAATGAAGGAGTGTCCTTGTGTTATGCGTAACTAAACTTTTTGTCGTGTTCGACGATTTCCAAATTACTCTTTTTATACCTTTTTGTTACGCGTAACTTAAGATCTTTTCTGTCAGAACGGCATCATTTAAGCTACATTAACTGTGGTTAAGCGTAACTTAAGCCCATGTTACTTGTAACTTAAGCCTATGTCACACGTAATATAATAACGTGATTTCATTGGTTATTTATGCTACGCGTAACATAATTTGGTTAAGCGTAACATCTTAAGCGTTATGACCCTGATGGCTAACCATAAGCGTTGCTTGATATCAAACACAGACTACGTCATAGTATAAGTAATACTATAATTGCGTCAGAAGCCCAGAAGGGCCCTTGGTGTAAATACAAGTACTAGTAATTGAAAGTTCCGTGGTTGAACTATGCAGCGAGGATTATGTTTTAACGTATTATTTTCAAATATATGTCACCTCAGTTTTCTTTACCCTTCATACTTGATTATAAATATCCTTTGTATTTTATTTTTGCAAGGTTTATTTTTCATATGAATATTATATACAACATACGGAAATGTGGTCGGAAGCATGCAGCCAATATCGATCAACAACGTTTTATCTTAAAGATGCCGTATTGCTTTGCCCTTGCTGATGTGTCCTTGCAATTGCACACAGAACATATCTTTTTGGAATGATAAAACGGTATATTCAAATGAGAAACGTTGATGCAAATGTCTGCAATGTTATTCATATCAAAAAGCCTACTTAAACACCTCAGGAAGCAAACAGACAGCATCGATCACACAACGCCATTAACTGGATTGATGTCACACTTCCCTGTACTTGCCACACGACCCCGATTTATTTAGAATAAAATAACTGTGAAGTTACACAAAATCTCGCGGAAGCAAACAGGTAATCATGACTCGTTACTTTCAGCAATAACGAAACAAAATCAATAGCTAATGAGTACATATTGTGACAAATTGTAATGGCAATAATATTACAGATGATAGACTATTAAAACTTTTTCTCCAAGCTGAAGCAATGATGTATTATTACTATATATTTGGGCAATATCCTGGTTTAACCCCAATTGGGGATAAAGTATGTGGATAAAGTATGTGAAATAATTTCAAGATAATTTTTTCACCAAAATTAACACAATTTCTAACAGGAAAAAAATAATCACAACATCTCTAAAGTTGTAAACACAAACAATCGCAAGTTCTCGAAACTAACCGCAACATCTCGGCAAATACAGACTGTTTTCCTAAAAGGGCAAAAAGCACCTAAAAATGTCATTATTAGACATTTTAGCCAGTCAAGTCAAAGGGGTTCGAGTGAGGTTTGGTGCACCTTAAAACCTGGTTTAATACTGATTTCTTATTTTTAACTTATGAGAAGCAGCTAGTGGCGTCAAAATGTTTAACTGGTGCATCAACAAGTGACGTTATAAGTTTATTACTACATGATGTTAAGCACATCTCGCTCTTTTTGCTCTGACTTCTGCCAAGTCATCGAGTACCTTCTTTGTGGCTTTCTATGCTACTGTTTTTTTGTATTTATATATACACGAGCATCTTTGTGTTTTACATACATTGCCTATTAATGCTGTCTTGTTGGTTAGATAAAATTTCATGGCGGGAATTTATTTATTTACACTGTGCCGTTTATTGGGATGACAGTAGGGACATAGTGAGGTTTGGTGCACCCTACAACCTGGTTTAAACCCCCAACGGCCTATTTGGTCACAGACCGTTCTAAGGTGGTAACCCTATTGTCAACCCTTTTGTGTTTGTGATGTCTTATTGGACCTTTTATTCATCTTTAAATGTGTTATTTGGTTCTGTGTGTATTTGTGGTTGACTGTCGTCCTTAAATGCTGCTTTTCCTGTTTTTATATCTATATTTATATTTAAAAAAAACGCTCGAATAAATTGAGGTTATCGCTAGTATACGCTTTAATTGGCCCAATCTGCCAAGACCGATATCTGCAAGTAAGACATCTGCATGATACGGTCTTGGCAGGCCTAGACCATCGTACTTTTGTTGTTGTTGTTTTGAATGCGTGGTTTTGGTTAACTATGTTCTGTGGAAGCTACATTTCCTGGTCGACTTTTATACCTACCCTTATAAGGTATTTTACTTTTTCAAACAATATCATGCTCAAAAGCTCAAGCAACAACTCTTACGTATTACACGATTCATATACTGAGAGAAAAAAAATAGCAAGTTTTTGTTGCAGTCTGGAAATGATACATGTTTGGTTGTAAAATCAAGAAACTACTGCCATAGACACAATATTTTATTAAACACACATTAATAACAGTCGAACATCTTAATGACGTAACGAATAAATGAACGTTGGGGTCAAGCCCGTAAAGTAAATGTCAGTATAGCTTGTATACAGTATTATTTCATCTAAAAAAACTTGCTAAGCTTATTTCCTATACAAACATATATGACCGTGTTCCTATAATCATTGTTCAGTACACTAGTAATATGTCCGGTCACGTTTTTTATTACTAATTAATATTACGTATCTATCACTCGTTATAATATAACATCGATGTGAGTAGCCAATGCAATGCTTCGTTGCGTTGTATTCGCCATTTACGACTGCAAAGTCGCAATTGTTCTAAAATAAATAAATCTTGTTTTCAGTTATTCCTTTCGGCTATTATAGCAGTATTGAACCACGTCCCTTTGATGATGGGAATTATTGTTTCGACCTTTATATTAGGCAGTCAAAGGTATATAAACACTGCCAGTTGGGCAAACCGTGACAACTGGCACCCAACGGGGGTAATGGGTTATACTGTGGTAATTCAGATATTCAAAGAATAAAAGGGCGGTTAAAGAGAAAAAGGATGAGATTTAAAAAAAAATGATGTCTAAGGAATGATCTGTGTTGGGTTTTTGTTTGTATTGTTAAAACTTTGAAAATAAAGTCCAAAGATAACTATCTTGTCGTTTCCACCCTCCCCCAACCCCACCCCAAAAACACCCCCCCCCCCCCTCCCACCACCCCTCTTCTACGTCTAGTACGTTAAATACAAATGTATACAAGCGACTTATATGTATATATAAGAGTATGAGAGTGAATCTTTGGAAATGGCACGACAAATACGAAATATTACATTTTCGGTTTGATTGAGACTGTTCATGAACGGTAGCGAAATATGCTAGCTACCGCTCACACCCTCTAGCCTCGGGTTGAGCAGAACTCAATATTCATAAAATCAATAGTACATAATTTAACCATCCCGAAGATGGCATGCATATGACGGTGGACATAGAGATACTTTCTTCCCCCATGTCCAGCGGCGTATGGTCCCAGTATCTAACAAAATACTATGCCCCGAAGAGCAAAATAACCAAAGTGGAATTTAGTTGGTAGCAGCGGTTATGAAGCCTACGTATGTTCATGTTTTACTTACTAAATGAACCCATGCTTAGTCTTATACTAATATAGGACCATTGGATATGTTTATATAACAACACAATCGTCTTCAAACTGTAACGTTTTATATGAAGCAAATTTGGTTGTAAAGATAACTGACTTGAGCAATAAAATCGGGGTATGACGTTATCTCATCAACAAAAGTTACCATTTGCGACTAAAACAGTGAATTTATAGTATATGATAAATATCAGTAATGACAGCAAGACATAAAAGTCACTGAACGCGATCAATATACGTTCTAGGTAGGATAGGAGACAAATTTGTATAGAAAGATTAAAGGTAAATCAATAAAGCATAAAATGGTTTGTCTCGTAACTGCAATAATCTAATAGTAATAATGGTGATATCTTCATAAAATTGAAATTGTCAATTTTCTTAGTTAACCAATAAAATTGCGGCTTTCCTAGTAAAAATTCTGAAAATATTTTGTTTAACTGTGTTTTAAAAATTACTATGTGTGGTATTTACTATATAAAACATCTCAGTATATGCCTATTATTATGTCCGCGTGAACATTGACTGTACACAATCTCCGTTACAAGATCTTCATTTATAGACGATTGATGAACTGTTACTATCGCTTATGAAATGGGGTGTACACACTTACTTTCTTTAAATGCTAGTATGCATAATTTATTAGTCCCCTACAGAAATTTTCTCCGAAAGGGACTATCGATTTATCTCCCGTCTGTCCGTCAGTCTGTCCGGAAAACTGGATCCTGCGATAACTTAAAAGTATAA
This sequence comes from Cyrtodaria siliqua, assembly GCA_037043455.1. Taxonomy (NCBI): domain Eukaryota; kingdom Metazoa; phylum Mollusca; class Bivalvia; order Adapedonta; family Hiatellidae; genus Cyrtodaria; species Cyrtodaria siliqua. The sequence continues at coordinate 22,528 of JAWPHD010019365.1, read as the reverse complement.
CAGATATGTTCATGAAACTGTTTGCATATGTTAGAGGGGCATAAGGAGACTATGCACGTTATTTAATTGTGTTGATATGCCAATACTGGGTAGTTAAAAAAACGTTAGTTTGTTTTGAAAACATGATCCTGCGATAACTAAAAAAGTGCAAAAGATATTTTCATAAAACATTTTGCATATGGTAAATGTGCATAAGGAGATTATTTAGTGTGGTTGCTTTGGCAACAAAATTTAAAAGAAATTGCATATAAAAAAGGATCATGCTTTAACTTACAAACTATAAAATATATTGTAATAAAACTTGGTACATAGGTAGGCATATGGAGATGTTGCACATAATTTTACTTTGGTGATATGGCCAAAATTATGGTTGTTATGGTAACAGAATTCAATCGTTATTGTACAGCTGAATAAGGTAACATAATACATCTATCTTTATACTCAATATATATTAGATACCCTTCAAAGTTATATATTAATACATGACTTGAAATTGATGTTAATTTTTTGAGTATGTATGTTTATTACTTGTTGTATTATATTAAACTTACTTGTTTTAAAAGAAAGTGAAGAATATCCTTTACATATTTGTAAGGAAGATTATGTACTCAAACTTGTTTTGTTAAGGTTGCGAAATGTATCATGCCTTTGTTATTTGTCAAAATCATAGCCTTTTGTTTGTCTGGTCCAACAAAAAATATTTACTGTCAAACATCTGACCGTAGGCAGTGTATTAGGTAGAAATTCAAGAACTGGGTGTGCAAATATGCAAACAGGGTGCACAAAATAGTTTGCTAACACGCGCTACGTCCCAATTCGCGACAAGTGGGTGTCTGGGGTAATTTATGTTTTACAGATAAAGGTGAAAAAACAAACATTTTAGATCGTATTTATTCTATAAATGAATACAAAAATAACAATATTGAGAAAGTAAGAGTTTGGAAGAGTTATTGTGCAAAAAAAAAAATTAAAAAAAAGATTACCCCACCCTCTCTCCCAAATATTGGCCGCGATTTTTCAAAAACGGCCGTGAAAAAGAAGGCTGCACGGTTGGTTGGCTAATACACTGCCGGTAGGGGACATCATGTAATGCCATGCAATACTGGAGTATATTGTTCTTTACATATTTATCAGAATTACTTTCCACAAATTAATGTGTCCACTTATAAACAAGGGATACGGCTTGTTTGGTCAATTGTCATTAGTAACTTTATTACAGATTTCCCTATAAATAAATCAATTCAACAGAATATTATGAAGTATGTCTATATATTATGAATGTGTATTATGAAGTATGTCTATATATTATGAATGTGTATTGTGTTTGATCGTGATTGTTGAATACTACCATTCCTTTTTCCCTTTTCAGTATTTGTTTTGTTCATTGTGGATTTCGAGGCTATTGTTTTTTTGTATTATATTTACACGAGCATATTTGTGTTTTACTTATATTGCCTATTGATGCTGCCTTGTTGGTTAGAGATTAGATCATGACGGGGATTTCTTTATTTACACTGTCCTGTTTTAATGGGATGACAGTAGGGTAAGTGTGAGGTTTGGTGCACCCTAGAACCGGTTTAAACCCCCAGTGGCCTATTTTGCCACTGACCGTTCCAAGGCGGTAGCCCTATTGTCAACCTTTTTGTGTTTGTGATGTCGTTTACTTTTATTATTACTTAAGCCTTCTTGTTTGTCTGTTTGCATGTTTGTTTCTGTGTTTTGTGGTTGACTGTCCTCCTTGAATGCTGCTTTCCCTGTCCGATCTTTTTATATTTCTTTTTATACCTACTATTATACTAGTGATACGTGGCGTTCCTTTCATCCTGTCACCCTTTCATAGCAGGTGAAGTTACTTGTGCGTGTTTGGTATCTATGATCCTTTGAAATTGTGATTGAATATAAACTGTAATGTGTAGAATCAGAAATGAAAATCAAAGCCTATTGGACTGCATGTATGGAATAATTACTATTTTATTCAGTTTTATCGTAAAACGTATTGCTAATCAAATTCATTAGCTTTAGGTCATCATTTTAAACCAGTACCCGTAGTGTAACAAATATAATAATAGTAGTACTTAAACACCATGCAATCGCAGACAATACAGTTCAATCCTTAAAAATCAGCTACTTTTGTAGTATCAACAACACATTCCACTTGGCCTTATCTATTGTAAACATTTTAAATATTCTCGACTAATATATAGTCAACAATCGGTAGGTCTATGTCGTTGTCGTGCTGCGTAGAATTCGACTTTCCTTAGATGCCTTCGTCTGCCTTTAAAGGGACACATGGTAATCTTGATTGTTTTAAAAGCTCTCGTCGTTCCTTTAGTTTTTTGTACAATTCAATCATTAATATTAATGGTAAGACTAGTATAAAGCAAACTGATTTTGAATATTTCTAACTGTAGCAAAACATTTTCAAATAATATATTTAAACCTGCAGAAGAATAAGAATAAAAAAAGGAAAACTGAAAGCATTTATTTAATTATATGCAAGCAGGTTTAGAGTCAATATTATACTGGAATAATAACATTTGAATGCTCGGTAAAAAAAATCAAGATCGCCGTTTGTCCCTTTAATACATAAACACAGAATGACGGAGATTGCGCTTGCATTAACTTTTATCTACGTTTTCCAATCTGGGCGTATGCATTTAGCATAATCAGAAGTTGTGTTACTTGTAACTTTTAAAATCTAAACATATACATGTACAATCATATCAAGATCGAATGTATTTTTTAAAGCTAAAGGAGGTTGGCTAGGAAAGGACGGAGTGCTAAGATTGTTTTAGATTGATACCTAATTCTTCTTTGTTATCATTTAGATATAAAATAATCATAAAAAGGGTAGGTCATCCCACGTTTTTCCCACTATACGTCTTATAAGAAACTCCAAAATTTCCCTAAAAAGAGGAAAAATAGAGTCATTGAACGTTATCACAATTTTTTTCATAACACTATATTTATTGATAAACAACGAATAATTTTCGATTACATATGAGCCGCAACACACGAAAACGTTCCTTCGGACGTTCAGAAGACAACGTCATATAGTAACAATTTTTGACGTCGGCTGGTAATCAGTTACTTACTAATCAAATTTCTCGTCAGTTCCATGTTTTACCTAGTTATTATATCATAGGGAATATGTTTTCTAAATATAAATAGTTGATGCTATAGAAAATGGTAATTGTTTATATTTTTGGGTATTATTTAATTAACGACGTCGTCCAAGACCCTGACGTCAACGTCAACATTAATTGGCGAGTACAATCTTTATTTTTCAAATTGAGATAAAATCATTTTTAATTAAGATATCAACATGAAATAAGAGAATTTTAAAGAGAAATTCACCGAGATTCATAATCATCAAAAAATATAAAATGTCACAATTTTGTCTGAAGGGTCATTTTCGCGTGTTTCGGCTCATATGCATATCTTTCAAATCATACATAAACAATTGTAATCCTCATTCGTCTTTTTTAGTTTTAGTCTTTTCATTTACTTTAATGGGCAAACATATATGGACAGTGCCTCACCCATTAAACAATAATTCAAGATAAAAAGATATGTTCTTATTCTCAACTTTTTTTAAAACTTGTAGAGAACAAGGTCCTATGACATTTCTTTCAAAACAAGTAAACAAATATATAGGTCATCAAGCTTCTAATAATGTTTTATTAAAATCTTATATTACACACATTTTGAAGTTATTTTGACATTTTCAATCTAAAACACTGTAAATAAAATTTTGACATAGAGATCTAATATAAAATTAGCTCAGTATCTAATTGTATATATGAAAAACAAAAAAAAATCTATAGAACAAGGATAAATTCTACTCAGATCTACCCATACCCTCTATTTTGTTGACAACAAAACATGATAACAAATGACGGAACAAATATGCGGGGTGAAAGTTTAATAGTATAAAATTCTAATCATCCCGATGATGGCATGCATATGGCGATGGACATGGAGAATATTTTTTCCCCATGTCGTACGGCGTATGGTCCCAGTATCTAATAAAATTTAGGAATTTAGTTGGGAGCAGCGGTTATGAAGCCTACGTATCGCAAGAAACAGCCAAAAGACTAAATTAAAAAGAAGACAACATATCCTATTAGTGGTTAAACAATAACCAGAGCCTTTTATCGGCCGGAGTAGTGGAACCACCGAATCAAACATTAAGTAAGAAAACAAAAGAAATTGAAAATGTACCACCGATAACTAAATATAAGTATCGGGGTCAGCGATCTCCAAAGATCGAATGAATAGCAGTCCTGATTGCAAGAGCGGGGAGACGTTTTACTGCCGCCACACTGCACAAGCAATGCCACTGTGCTACATAAAAGAGTATGTGAAGGACCTATGGAAACGTCCGAACACCACATATACGAAATATTGCAGTCTAAACATTTCTGTGTTTTAGGAATCAATCTGTTTTGGTCTATCAAAAACTCTGAAGATAAACTACGATGTAAGCATTTCCATGCCTCTTCTCTAAGCACAAAGAATGTTTCACACTATATATACTACCCTACCATATAATCTAATCAAAGACAAATTGCTTCAGCTTATTCAGAAGACATTTGCTAGAGAAGGTACAACCTTTCTAGTTTGTAATAATGTCTTTCTTACAAACACCCCGATTGATATTATAATGTATGGTGTGTAGAGCATTATCTTTCCTTCTCGATAACATCGGTATAAGATACGGTAAAACTGTTTACCGCCAGGTTGTTGATATTCCTATGAGTTCTAACTGTGCGCCACATGTCGCATATTTGGTTTTGTACTGCAATGAAAGAGATTTTGTTGAGTTTGTCACCTGCTAGCTATAGTGAAGTTATTGATGCGTTTAATAATGCATCTCGGTATCTAGATGACATACTCAATATTGATAATTCATTCTTTACGCACATGGTTACTAACATTTATTCACCAGAGCTCATGTTGAATAAAGCCAACACTTCGGATACTGAAGCAGCATTTCTAGATCTTCCTCTCTAGATATCTAATGATTTCATACGTACTAAAATCTATGATAAGAGAGATGACTTCAACTTTAACATCGTTAACTATCCACACCTGGATGCTAGAGCTTATAATGATGTTACAGATTGCAATGATCGCAATCAAGTTATTACAAGTAAACTTCTTCAGCTGGGTTTTTGTTATCACAACCTACATAGGGATTGTATGACATTCTTTGATCCAGTTTTTCCTTAAACACGTGTGTTTCATATACCGCGTTGATTGCTTTTGCCTTCTTGTTTGTCTGTTTGCGTGTTTGTTTCTGTGTTTTGTGGTTGACTGTCCTCCTTGAATGCTACTTTCCCTGTCCGATCTTTTTATATTTCTTTTCATGTCACAATAGTATTGTTTGTGCCGTGTGGCGACCGTAAAAAGTCTCCCCGTACATCCAATCAATATTGTTATTTTTACATCCTACCGGGATTGTATGACATTCTTTGATCCAGTTTTTCCTTAAACACGTGTGTTTCATATACCGCGTTGATTGCTTTTGCCTTCTTGTTTGTCTGTTTGCGTGTTTGTTTCTGTGTTTTGTGGTTGACTGTCCTCCTTGAATGCTACTTTCCCTGTCCGATCTTTTTATATTTCTTTTCATGTCACAATAGTATTGTTTGTGCCGTGTGGCGACCGTAAAAAGTCTCCCCGTACATCCAATCAATATTGTTATTTTTACATCCTACCGGGATTGTATGACATTCTTTGATCCAGTTTTTCCTTAAACACGTGTGTTTCATATACCGCGTTGATTGCTTTTGCCTTCTTGTTTGTCTGTTTGCGTGTTTGTTTCTGTGTTTTGTGGTTGACTGTCCTCCTTGAATGCTACTTTCCCTGTCCGATCTTTTTATATTTCTTTTCATGTCACAATAGTATTGTTTGTGCCGTGTGGCGACCGTAAAAAGTCTACCCGTACATCCAATCAATATTGTTATTTTTACATCCTATATTTCAAAATTCTACCGCCGCAACGAAAACCTACTGAAGTAGTACAACACCAACCTTAAGATTATTCTGCGACTAGGAATATCACAACCCTTATTTTATGGAAATGTGGTCTATACACTTCGAAAGTGTGGTTCGGGTTTCCTGACCACTTTACACAATTAATCAGGAAGATCGTCATAAAGGGGGTACGACCCTTTAGTATTACAACACACTGTATGTTTAGTGATTGACCCTCTTCAGTCAACCACTACGCTTCACTTTCCCTTGTGCGATGACTGAACAACCACTTGGGAATCTATGATTGCACCTACTGAAACCCCAACCAAGGGAGGTAGGTGCATGAACTTTCGTCCCTCGGGTTTTCCGGTCGTACCCTAGATTGGTTAGATAACCTGTGGGCCTTATTGCCTACTAACCGTTCCAAGTCGGTAGCCCTGTCTTCACCATCCATTCTGTTGTATTTTGTCTTTTTCATTATATAATTAATTAAATATTGCTCATTGTTTGTTGTACAGTGCGGACCTACGATGCCATTGCGTTTGGACGCTGTGGTTTCTACAGGACCCGATATCTTTTTTTCTCCTTACACCTATATTGCTTTCTCAAATGTAAGGGGTTAACTCGGCGGAGATTATTATTATTTTATTTATACTTTCCTGTTGTTTAGGGATGATGACAGGGTAAAAGTTAGGTTTGGTGCACCCTTGAACCGGTTTAAACTCCCCGGTGGTCCCTTTTGCCTTTTGTCCCCTGTTGTCAACCCTTATATGTTTGTGATGTGCGTTTTTACTGAATGTTTTTTTTATGACATTTGCATTGTAATAAAAACTTATTCTGTAATGCTACTCTTCCTGTTGGACGTATAACCCTTCCTGTTGGACGTATAACCTTTCCTGTTGGACGTATAACCCTTCCTATTGAACGTATAACCCTTCCTGTTGGACGTATAACTCTTCCTGTTGGACTTATAACCCTGTTGGACGTAAAACCCTTCCTGTTGGACGTATAACCTTTTATTTATATTTAAAGACAAACGGAACAGCATGTGCGTAAACACTTTCATTTACTAAATTAAATATGGCTTGGTACGGGGAAATTCAGTTATTATAAAAGAAAACGGACTCAGTCTTGTTGCAGTATGACAAACAGCGTAATGTGGATTATTGACAGGAGATTGTGACTTATATTTCCTGCCAGGACTTAATGATACATTTATCATGTGAGTAATATGCAACCATCTCCACGTTCAAGAATCTAGTAACAAAAGCAAATTTCACTAAAAGCTTTTATGTTGTACAATACTATACTATACCTCTCATATTTTAAACAATGGAAGTGGCACTTACCGAGCATGCTGGCTGAAACTACAAATCGATATTTGCCATTAAGGAGTTGTATTACCGCCTGCTGGTGTGTTTTATCTGCCGTTGCATTCGTCTGACAGAACGTTTTCACAAAGCGTTACTTAAGGATAGTTTATGCTTTCATACCTCGGGTTTTCTGGTTGTACCCTAGATTGGTTTTCTCTTTAGCTGCAACTACTATCGTTGTTCAGTACGATTCTGGATACATCCTGATATGTTTATAATTTGTATGTGTTTCTTTAGTTAGTTTCTCTGGATGTGGACTTTAATTTTAGAGAATTCCTTTTGATGGGATGTAGTTTTGTTTACACTGTCTTGTCTATTTGGGCGCTGAATACAGGATAATAGCGAGATTGTGCGCATATAAAATCGATTCAAGCTAACCAGTAGGCTTATTGCCTACTGACCGTTCCAAGTCGGTAACCCTGTCTTTACCACCCTTTCTGTTGTTTTGTCGTCTCTTTCATTGTATGATCAAGACCTTGTTTGCAGTACAGTGCGGACCTACGATGCCATTGCGTTCGGACGCTGTGGTTTCTATAGGACCCTATATCTCATTTTTCATGTTATTGTTAAAACCGGTATATTACATGTACCTGCAAAATAAGGGGTTTCGCAAAAGATAGCGTTACAAATAACCAACAACAAAAACAATATCATACAAAATCAAGCTCATTTTTAATTTATTATGTATTATTATTACTTGGTATCAACTATACACTATCGGCACCACCCCATAGTAGCACAAGCTTAAACGTACAATCTGCATCTCCCCTAATCTGCAATACACTCAAGTGATATGAAAACGCAACACGGGAATTTCCGCTATATATTGTATATACTTCACACTTAATTGCACATAATATTTCAAAGAAATCCCAAGATGTTTTTTTAAAAAGAAAGTTGCAGTTAACTAGAAAAAGGACACAACTGTGATGTTGTAGACGTTTTAATCACTCTACACTTTGTAACAATAACTTCATAAATGTTGAAGTAGCTCTTTGAAAAATTGAGCTAGTTCAGTACTGTATTTAACGTAAATAGTTTGCAAAAATGTTTGCATTCTAAGTTTGCTCACATTATTGAGCCAAACGCGTACTCTGTGAATAATGAAACATTGAAGGAATACTATTTGCTGTATTATTTGTTGTTTTAGTATTTTTTCCAAAAGGAATGTACCATTCGATTAAAAGCAGCATATTGTACATACAATATATAGCGGAAATTCCCGTGTTGCGTTTTCATATCAATTGAGTGTAAATATCAACTTTAAAGAAGACTGTTTACGTTAACCCATAGCATAGATGATCAAGCTCTTTTATGTGTGCTGATCAAAATCTATTCTAAAATTGAAAAACAATTAAGTATACGACTAATTTAGCCTGCTATTCGTATTAGAGCATTTGTTGAAATAAGTGAACTTAGTTTGCAAAGCATTGTTATATTGTTATACTGCATACATTGAATGTATAGCACTTTCGAAAAATCGTTAACTGCTTTATTTCATCTACATACTCTGCTTTTAATGTCATTTCCATCAGTATTTGTTTCACTGAATAACTATTTTGAAATTTAGTTTATAGTTAGAACTGTCTTTTCTAAACATGTTTCACCTTTAAAAATAATAGGTCGCGTTTTTGGTATTTTGATATAATTTACAATAAGTATATGAACTATTTCCCATTTTTTGGCAGATCGCCTATAATTTCATTTATGCAAAAACAAGACATTTAATTGTAAAAAAACATATGACAAATGTCACCGTATAATCTAATTGTATTAATTTCTATTCCAATTCAAAGTATATGATCCTATCTATGTATATAGCATGCATTTGTTTACATATACACCCAAGCTAAAACAACACACCGGAAGTAAGCATCGAAAATACAATGAATTAACAAAAGATGTGTGACAGTAGCACTCATGGCAATTTAGCAACTGGTAAAATGTAAGTAGGCACGATTCTTTAAAACAAAATCTAAATTTTGGTCATTACCAAGTTAAATAAAACATGCAACTGATTGCTCTTAAAGCTACTATAGTTGTATGTAAGGCTAGTAGACTATATAAGGCTAAAGCTGTATGTAAGGCTAGTAGACTATATAAGTCTATATCTGTATGTAAGGTTATTAGACGCGCACCTAAGCAAACTTAGTAGTAAACTAAGCGTTACACTGATCCCATGTGCTTAAGATACAACCTAATTAGCCTTATATACAACTATATTAGCTTTACGAAGCAATGCAATTAGTGTCATTGGTCGTATTGTCTTTGAGTCGTGTTCTGTTATAAGGTATTGCAAATAGCACGTAATGAGGTCGATGAAACAAATTCTAATATTCACGGCGAAATTACCAAAGACATTTAGTGAAATAATCCAAACATATAAGGCACAAACAAAACGTATATAGCTATTGTTCTGTATACAGCTATTGTTCGGTATATAGCTATTGTTCGGAGAGCTTGTATAATCCAAAGGTTTTTCAGCAATCACATGAGCCATTTTAATAATACGTACACACATAATATATCATTGAAACTTGTATTTTTAGTAATAAACAAAATGCCTTAGTTTTGAAAATCGGTTGGGAAATAATAGTTTACAGTCAAAATTAGTCTATGATAGGGTTGTTTCCATGTACATTCCTATTTGCTGAGAAAGCAGAAAATTAAGAAATCTCAAAAAGTCTATTTTTCAACCGATTTTGAAAAGTAAGGTATTTTTAATTACCACTAAACTGATCTGTTTCATTGATGTACAATTTATTTATGTTATAGATGAATTTTGTCTGAAAATATCCTTTGGCTGAAACAAGCGTCCCAAACAATATGTCAGCTGCGCAGTACTTAGACGTTCATGCTGGCTTTTCATCTGAATATAGAGTAGCTAAAGATAGCATGTGCCGTTTCGCATTTTTGCCAATTACTCAAACAAAGACCGCTGAAACTGAAAAATCGATGCCACCTTAAAGGTATTTAATTACCGTCTGCTTGTCTTCTTGTATCTCTTTTATGTGCTGTTAGTCATGCGCCTTCCTTAAAAGACTTATTCCGCTGCTTAAAGAGTGTTTGTTTGTATAATTGTCCTTACCTGCGGAGTCGAATCAATATTTAGATGAATACCATCATTACAGATAAAATAATATTATTTGTAGTCAGAACATTAGTGTCATATTTTATTCGACTAAATACTCGCTATAACATACATAGAGCTTGATTACCATGTTTTTTTTCAATACGGGATTCCTATCCAGAGTGAAATTATGTCAGCATAAGCAAACGATGGCGCTACTTTTGTTTATTCTGGCGTAATTTCACGAGGAATCCACATGCACGCATTCCATCATTAAACCTTCATCTGACAACCTCTCTCCACGTACCAATATCGTTAATAACAGTTCTAAAGTTTATAACTCCTCTTGGATCATCTGTTTCCAGAAAAAAATAGCAAATAAAGTCTCCTTTCGAAAATCGTGTAGTTCATTCTAGGTGCAATGCGTCAACTGTATGGACTCAGTACAATCAATTAATGGTAGTGTAACAGTAAAAGTATTATAAATAAGTTGAATAAGTTTATAAATATGATATTTTGAAACTATGTATACTCGGTAAAAAAAGTTTTGGACCAGGTATTTAAAGTCATATAAAAATACAACTAGTGGACAGAATTTAAGTATCTTTTTTTAGTAACCAAGGTCTACCCTACCCGGTTAATTTGGTACCAGAAACATTAAATTCCAAACAAGATTTGATTTTAAAAAAATAACGCGAACACACAAAGGATCTGTACAAAATGTTGCAAAGTCCATAAAAAGTAACAGTTACGGATACATTCGAGTAACCAATAAAAATATTATTATTTTTTCGCAAACTTTCAGTGTTAACGATAATTATTGTTGATATATTGTGAATTATCAACTGAGATAATAAGTGTTATGGTGGAATGTCATGGTTCAGCTATCATTGTACGGGTTCGAACACTGCCATGGTCCAAAAAAAGATTTACAGAGTATATAAATGTACTGGAATGTATGCGTCTGTAAGTTTGTCAAATCTTAATATAAACAATACACACACGTTAAAGCCGATATAAATTCACGTCATACGTATTAGTTAACATCTGCCAGAAATATCCCTTGGCTATGATGTAGTAGAGTCTGTTCGCCAATAATAGCCAGGGGTCAGACAATACAAAGGTCGGTTTATTGAGTAATCACACCAGGCAAATAAGAGGATCGAGATGGTGCGTCTAGTATATATAAACGAATGCACAGTTTGGTCAGCTGTGTATGCGTTTATAGACAGACGAAATCGCTTGTGTCGTTCTTATTCTGCAGGTGAGTTAAATATATATTTCTTGTTATTTAAAATCCAGAAGTCGAAGATTCAATGTTAGAAGTATATATATATTATTATTTTGAAATGAGTGTTTATGAAAATTATGAATTACAACTAAGAGAATTATGTGATACTAAATAGTATAATTGTTTTAATTAATAGTATATGAATGTAATTTGGTATGACTGTTTATAAAAAATTAATATTTTAATTGTTTTAAATATATGATGATGTTTAATAAAGAGTATGCGTTTATAGACAGACGAAATCATTCGTGTCGTTCTTATTCTGCAGATCACAATGAAAGGAAGAACGATGCGTGGCCATCAAACAATAAGGATGGGCCCATCTTTCGTTATTCGCTTTGTCCCAGTAGTATACAATATATGATAAAACGTATATTCAATAACAGGAACATAATTTAACGACGACATTTGATGAACAAGTAGAACAAATAACAATAAGATAATAACATTAGTATGGGAGTATCATTTAAACACAACGTAGAAATGGCGGTTGATATAACTAGGTATAAAAAACGAACAGGAAATGTAGCCTTCACAGAACACAGTCATCCAAAAAACACATTAAAACAAACAACAATTACAAAAAAAAGTATGATAATGGACCTTTGGAAACGGCCGAACACGACACATACGAAATATTGCAGTCTCGGTTTGATTGAGACTGTTCATGAACGGTAGCGAAATATGCTAGCTACCGCTCACGCCCTCTAGACCCGGGTTGAGCAGACCTCAATATTCATAAAATCAATAGTACATAATTTTAACCATCCCGAAGATGGCATGCATATAGCGGTGGACATAGAGATATTTTCTTCCCCCATGTCCAGCGGCGTATGGTCCCAGTATCTGACAAAATACTATGCCCCGAAGAGCAAAATAACAGGTCATGTTACAGATACGTTCAATCAATTTTTTAAAAACGTGTAGGACATCCTTATGCATCAATGGCTTCCCGGAAACGTGATTTTAAGCTCATAATTGGATTTCTGAACTCAGTACGTGGAATCTGGCTCCACTTTTCCACAGTGGCTGCCCTTGTTGCAGAGTTTGGTTGACAAATGAAGTCAATCACGTAACTATCTGAAATATGCCCCAAGCAAGATCAATAGTATTTAAATCGACGAACTAGCAGGCCAGTATATTCGCTCGATACAGTTAGACTAATTAAACTCCTTAACAATGCGTGAATAATGCACGGGACATGGTCGTCCATGGTCCGCTCGGGCATATGGTAATACGCAAGGTGTTATTATCCCTTTATCGTCAGATAAATGGCAAAAACTCGATTCCTAGCCGTATGCCTTCGATAGCTCAATGGGTAGAACGCTGCTAAGATATTTCAGAGACCCTGGGTTCAGTCCTGGATGAGAAACGATATGTTCACCACCTGTTTTAATCATAAGAAATTCCTCGTTGACGTGGGGTCAGAAATGTACATAATACGTCTCTCCCGGGCACTCAGAATGGCAATGTGTTATCTGTTTCCAAATGTCTGATCCGAAAAAAACGACATAAGTGACCTGAGAAAAGTCACTATTTGGTGATTTTAGTATTCAGTATTCAGTGATATTCAGTGAGTACGTCGTTTGGCCGTCAATACCATTGTCCAATCATCTTGATCCATTGTAGATCTCGGCCGACCACCAGGCGCGCAGCTGCCCATATGCAGATACGCAGCTGCATACTAATGATTTAATAATTAATTACGTTTTAATGATTTGTTAGTATTGTAATCAACCTTGCGCATGAGGAAAAATGGTGTAGCTACGCGCCGGACTACGTTAAGGTCTTTCCGTAGCACTGGCATCTTCTTCTTGACACTTGTGCCTTCTCGGCATTATTGGTTCTGATTATAGAGACATTCAACTTCTAGTCTTTTTAATTTAATTTCTATAGAAATTGAAAACAAATCAGCTTTTTACACAATATTGACACGTGCATTTTATACTCTTTTTGAAGATGCGAAACACAGTAAATTCCCGTGTAGGTACGAATGATTACTCACGCCTAAAGTCAAGTGTATCAAACGGGACTATTAGAACATTTAACATTTAAAGAAAATATTACATTTAAATACTTGACCCTTAGTATTAAGATGAGTATAAGTTAGTGCTATGCTTAGAGGTTCGGTTATTTATCTTGTCAGTTTACTACTAAATCAGATGTGTTGAGTGTTAAATGTACGTCTACCTTCTAATGTTGATTGTCTCATACATGTATGCTCTGACTTGAAATGCACCACGTTGTATACATTATGTAGGACAATCAGGTCACCCATTACAAGAGCATTTATACAATGTAGAAAATCAGAAGGAAAAATCATATTAGTAAAATCACTTTCGTCAGTCACGCCAATGTAACAAATATCCCCGCGTAATCGATGGCATATATATTGTATGATAGTAATGCCAATAAAAACTTAAAATTAAAAGCTAGACATTTAACCTAGCTAAAGTGGATGAAATATGTGAGAGACCTTATCCGCTGGGTCTTAATGATCAAATCATAAAGGAAATATTTCAAAAGACACAGTCTAATTGTGCTGTGATTTCTATTTATTCAATTCAAACCGTAATTATAAGTCTCAGGGTCATAGACAGAGCGCTAACATCAAACGGATAATTTACATACTGCTTTATACAGTCTGGAAATCAGTCTGATTTCACTCACTTCCGCACCAATTTCCTCGCTTAAAATAATCGCCCTGGAAGCAGACGCAATATTTATTCGATGTACTTCAATCCTAAAGAAAGGGTATTGGTTTTATTGACGTACATATATCAATGAGAAAACTGTTCCTACAGAAATCACAGCACCCAAACGCAATGGCACAGTATATCCACACTGTACACAAACAATGGCACAGTATATCCACACTGTACACAAACAATGGCACAGTATATCCACACTGTACACAAACAATGGCACAGTATATCCACACTGTACACAAACAATGAGCATATTAACTACACAATGTAAATGACAATACACAACACAAATAGTGATGGAGTATTTTCGGGGTAATAATCGTTGATCGTATTGTCTCGTTAACATTGCACTGAGCTAATTGTTTAGTGTTCTACCATACTGAACGTTGACAAGGTCTGATATTGAATATTCTTAAGGAGCTGCTTCCAACTGTAAAGGAACAGAAAGGTGACTACTGTCAACACACTTATTCCTCTTATTCAAAATGCCTTTGCTAAAGAAAAACATTATATATTTGGCCTGCATCAATATTGCAATACGTTGTAAGCCATTAATGACACTTCAATGTAGCTCGATGTTATATTGAACATTGACAACCTTTATTTTCTACTTTGGTTAATAATAAGAGTTTCTATCCTCACTCATCAACGCTAATATTTCTGATACGGTCCCTTCTATATATTTTTCTATTTTCATCTACTGACTGCAAATGGAGAAAAAGTAATATCAATCTATGACAATAGAATTGATTTCAATGTTAAATATCCCTACTTTGACTGGGATACTCCCTTAGTAACATCTTACAGGGTATATGATTCTCTGCTGATTGACAGATTGTGGACCCTATGATGACATATAAATGAAGGCAACGTTTAATGTTTGTCTTCAACCTCGTCGTGTCGTGCCCTCAACGGTTTATCTCGTGTTGATCTGATTTCTGCAATGTCATTGCATACTGATTGTATGTCTTTCTAGGCCTATTTCTATATGCATAAATACATCATCTTTGTGTACTACCTATACTGATCATTAATGCTGCCTAATTTTAGAGGATATAGCCTGGCAGGAATTACATTATGTATACCGTCCTTTGACTGGGATGACAATAGTGCAAGTGTAAGAGTTATGTTTGGTGCACCCTTGAACCTGATCAAAAAACTTTCGGACTTTTTGCCACTGATCGTTCAATGCGATACCGCCTTGTCGACCATTTTATGTTGATATTGTTGGATAATTTGCCTTATATGCATTGTTGTAATTGTTGTTTGTTTTGTGGATAACTGATTTTTATGAATGCTCCCTTTCCTGTTCATAAGAAGGAGGTTTGATGCAACCTAGAACCTGGAACCCCAGCGGCCTTATTTTGCCACTGACCGTTCCAAGGCGGTAGGCCTATTGTCAACCATTTTATGTTTGTGATGTCATATCTTGCCTTTTAATCATCCTTTTAGTTGCTGTTTGTTTCTGTGCGTGTTTTTAATTTATTTATTAGTCGTTTTGGTTGATTTTGGTCCTTGAATGCTACATTTGCTGTTTGACAAATGACGGTTTTTTCTATATAATTAGATATGTTTATGAAATGTTCATTTAATGCGTTTAAAATATTCAAATTTCCATCTATAATATTATCATTTATAATTATAGTTTAGCATTTACCAATCTGCCTTCAGTAGGATTACTTATCGTTCGAAGCGTTTTCCACAAATAGCTTGGACTTTTATTTTCTCTGTAAGCGTCATTATAATTTTTTTTTTTGCTTTTCTTTGTCATAGATGCAATTTTATTTCTCATAGTTTTATATTTATCATATTCGCCGTGCCTGTGTAATCTATCTCGCTCAAAGATAGCGTTTTTGATCTCTTCATTTGACTCTCTTCTTTTTTACAGGAGCATGTTTACATAAAATGTTATTAAGTAAATTATAAAGGTAATTAAGAGACTGATTAGGGTCACTGTACAATTCAATCAATTCAAGTGGAGCCATAGCTAATTGTTCTTGAAATAAATTTAGATCAAACTTATTGAAAGACCTATAATTAATAGATATGTGTGTATTGTTTTTACTTATAATTGGTCTGAATAATCGTGTGCAACACACCGGATAGTGATCAATTATACTGTAAAATGGAATATTTACATCAGAAAATATGTTGGGGTCTGTGGTATAAATATGATCAATTATGGTCGAACTCTTTTGAGTTACACGCGTCGGAATTGTCACTTATTGTGGTCGAATTTCTGTATGAACGATTGCCATCTCTTGCTTTTTGAACAATTCGACTGAATTATTAGGCATGTAATTAAGATTTAAGTCACCAAGAATGTGAGTTTCAAATTTAAAAATGTTAGCAGTTTCAATTTGTCCTTCATATAAATTAATCCACGTTTGGGGTACATCTGGTGGTCTATAAACAAAATTTAAAAGAAAATGTTTAGAGCCCTGTATATTAACTTGAATCCATATGGATTCAATTTCAATATGTTACTTCAGTGTGTCCTTCCCTGATGGGGATTTCAGCCGGGCTGTCCCGTGTGACCTTGGGCAAGACACATCCCTGATGGGGACTTCAGCCGGGCTGTCCCGTGTGTCCTTGGGCAAGCCACTGCCCTGATGGAGACTTCAGTCGGGCTGTCACCTGTCCCATGAGAACGTAAAATAACCAATGAAATCTTTACGAAAAAAGAGTTAGGCTGGTTAACGACCAAATAATTCCCAACTGGAAATCGACTTTAAAGGCTTTGTAGCTGCGATGGAGGACCTTGTTCCAATACACTACGGTTGGATTGACGTGAATATAGCTGCGGTGGAGGGCCTTGTTCCAATACACTACGGTTGGATTGACGTAAATGTAGCTGCGGTGGAGGGCCTTGTTCCAATACACTACAGATGGATTGACGTGAATGTAACTGCGGTGGAGGGCCTTGTTCCAATACACTACGGTTGGATTGGCGTGTAGCTGCGGTGGAGGGCCTTGTTCCAATATACTACGGTTGAATTGACGTGTAGCTGCGGAGGAGGGCCTTGTTCCAATACACTACGGTTGGATTGACGTGAATGTAGCTGCGGTGGAGGGCCTTGTTCCAATACACTACGGTTGGATTGACGTGAAAGCCAAACAAATATAATTGATAAAGACTATTGCTATCGACGTATAGACAAACAAACTTGCCTAATAAAGAGTGATTGCCAATCTGTCTTAAAAGCAATTCTGCACATTGAAAGCAGTTACCATAAAACCTATTCAATCAATCAACTGGTTAAACTATAGATTCGAGAATGCATCGGTTCGTAAAATTCAATGGTAAAAAACAACATTGTGATCTAAAAAAAGCCTCTATCCCGTTCAATTCTGAGGTAATATCTATGCTATATTACCAACTGGTATTTTCCCTCAAATCTACTAAAAACATATCTGGCCATCCGGACTGAGTGGCCATGCCCAACTCATTTGGTGATGCGTGATGACGACTTTGCACAAAATAATACCTGACATACAGACGTTCTCTTTTATTTTGTTTAACAAAGCCTTCGTGAGCAACGAGAAAATCCTACTCAGTCTCCATCGGTACGACACCAGATGGCCAATTAATTATTTATATAGTAATACTGAGCGCACATAGGTCTGGCAATTGAAATAATCAAAGAGTAGTCAACCCAACTTGTTCAAAACAAGTAGATATAAAAATCCAAAAGGAAGTGAAAGTAAAACACGTTGTTTACATCATAAAACCAGAAGAAGAAAAAACTTGAATATAATTGTGAAATACGAAATGTCTAGATGTGTAAATGAATGTAAAACAGCTGATAGTATACCAGCAATACAATTCATTTGTAACTTAGTTGATTCAGAGATCATGCGTATGGTATATTAAAAAGACAAAAAAATAAAGTTTATGATGGCATTTGTAAAGAGTAACGTTAAAATAAAACACAAACAAAAATAATAACGGACTTTCAAAATACATTTTAGCATGACACAAATAAGTCTAAATATATTTAGGCATGTGAAACTGTTCAAAATTATTATATATTTATTTAAAAACAGGGCGTCCGTGGGCGAGTGGTTATCGTTTCTGAATTGAAATCACATGCCCCTCACCGATGTAGGTTCGATCCCTCATGGGCCTACGAATCGTTATGTGAGGAAGCTATCCAGTTGGTTTGCAGAACGTCGGTTGTTTTACCCAGGTGTCCGCCTGCATATGAAACATATTACTTACAGAAAATACATCAAATGGATCAGTATTTCTTTAAAATCCGATATACGAATAAAGTCCAAATAATATAAGAAAGTATCCCTTTAATCTAAGTTCAATTGTCCCTTTTATTCAATTTCACTTCAAGTCTTTTTTTGTTTATTAATAAATTATAGTCCAAATAATCCAATAATCCAATGATAATGGATGAGCAGAATATTTTTTTATCCTCGCACAATATATTTTAATTTACAGCATCCAATATTTTGTAAATTCTCAATTAAAATAACGAACTAGATACTCCACTTTCAATACTAATACTGAAACCCCACACGTTTTACTAAGGCCAGCTTTATATACCAACATCAAACATTTTAATTAAAGAATGTTCTGTAACAATCTACACATCTCGGTATGTAAACAATAATCTAGAAATTACTCGAATCACTTATATATGTGTGCTACTAATAGAAACAACTTGACAGATGGATCAATTAACATGTACAGTTACCTTAGGCATGTGAAACTGTTCTAAATTATTATATATTCGTTTAAAAACAGGGCGTCAGTGGTCGAGTGTTTAGCGTCTCTGACTTGAAATCACTTGCCCCTCACCGATGTAAGTTCGATCCCTCAGGGGCCTAGGAATCGTTATGTGAGGAAGCTATCCAGCTGGTTTGCAGAACGTCGGTGGTTTTACCCAGGTGTCCGCCTACATATGAAACATATTTGCTTACAGAAAATACATAAAATGGATCCAGTATTATTTTTAAATCCGATATACGAATAAAGTCCAAAAACTATTAGAAAGTGTCACTTCAATCTAAATTCAAGAGTCCCTATAATTCAAGTTCACTTCAAGTCCCCGAGCAACTTCTTATGGGGTCTATATTCGTAATCTGTGTATAACTAAAAAAACTCTTCCATCAGGGTTACCGTTACCATAAACTTCCTAAAACCTTTGCAAAATGTTATTATCGTAACCCTGATCTTCTTTCAAATATAAGAGTAATTTAAGAACTCTTCAGCGACACGGACTATCATAACCTGACTTCTATGGTGACGTGATTTACAAACTTCGTAAGATCCTTGCTCATGATCACTTTCATACTATCTTTGTTAAACTTTTTAAAACGTTTATCGAAAGGGGTTATGACCCTACTATTTTGCAACGCACTGCATGCTTGGTGGTGGACCCTTTTTCAGTTCGACACTATGCTTTCCTCTTTGATTGTGCGATGAACGGACAGACTTATTATTGCTGCCTTGTTGGTTAGAGAATAGTTCATGTCGGGAATTTCTTTATTAACATTGTCCCGTTTAATTATGTTGACGGTAGGGTAAGTGTGAGGTTTGGTTTACCCTAGCACCTGGTTTAAACCCCCAGCGGCCTGTTTTGCCAATGGCCGTTCCAGTGCGGTAGCCCTATTGTCAACTCATTTGTGTTTGTGATGTCTTATTTGGCCTTTTATTCATCTTTAAATTAATTAGTTTTTTGTTTCTGTGTGTGTTTGTGGTTGACTGACGTCTTTGAATGCTGTTTACCCTGTTCGAGATTTATATCTATATTATATAGCATTATATACAAGAGATAACACTATAAAATCCAATTCATTTCAATTTGTTTATAATCATTAGTTTTGCTGGATATAACGTGTTTTGTTATACTGTATCTAAGTAAAACTGTTTACTCACAAGTAAAATAGCCCACTTGCTTCTTAACTAATCTGAGTTGCATTACAATAATTATTTAACTCGTGTTCAAATATCATATTTCTCAGTTGCATGTGTTCATGTAATCAAGGCTCTAGCTGACCAACCTAAACAATAATGTTTCAACGCCTAATAGGTGAATGAAAACTAAGTATCAGTTAATATCTGATGTGTTTTTGCAGATGTATGAAATGTGTGCATGTGTATTAATTAAAGATCGCTTTTCTTCTGTTTTCATGTATATGTATGAAATAAGCAAATAAAATATTTTATTTGTTTAACATAATGATCGGTTACCACGTGTGATTATGTAAAACTATATGTATGAACTGAGTGAATAAAAATAACATTGTTTTTGTATCAATTCAAAAGTCTTGCGTGCTACCAATCAGTAGTGTTATTTTTACTGGTGACCAACAAGCCCAATATAGGTGGCTTTGAAGTAGAATACCGCTTAAGCCGGTGATATTGGGCGTGAGAGTTGTTGCTTCTTTCATTACTTCTCATGAGAAGACTCAATAAAACCGAGTCTGCTGCTTTATTCTCTTAATTGTGTTTGTTGCTCTCAAAGGATCACCTTTATCAGTATTTATTAACATTCACACTAGCGTTCGTTTAGTTCAGTGTGGCGGCTGTAAAAAGTCTCCCCGTGCTACGAATCAGTAGTGTTATTTGTACTGGTCCTTTGGGACCAACACGCCTAATATAGGTGGCTTTGAAAGAATATGAGAGTGGACCTTTGGAAACGGCCAAACACGACATATACGAAATATTGCAGTCCCGGTTTGATTGAGACTGTTCATGAACGGTAGTGAAATTTGCTAGCTACCGCTCACGCCCTCTAGCCCCGGGTTGAGCAGAACTCAATATTCATAAAATCAATAGTACAAAATTTTAACCATCCCGAAGATGGCATGCATATGGCAGTGGACATGGAGTATATTTCTTCCCCATGTCGTACGGCGTATGGTCCCAGTATCTAATGAAATTAAATGCTCCGAAGAGCGAAATAAACATAATGGAATTTAGTTGGGAGCAGCGGTTATGAAGCCTGCGTATCCCAAATAACAGCCAAAATACTAAATTAAAAAGCAAACAACATATCCTATGAGTGGTTAAACAATACCCAGAGCCTTTTATCGGTCGGAGTAGTGGAACCACCGTATCAAACATTAAGTAAGAAACAAAAGTAATTGAAAATGTACCACCGATAAAACCGAGTCTCCTGCTTTATTCTCTTAATTGTGTTTGTTGCTCACAAAGGATCACCTTTATCAGTATTTATTCATCTATATATAATATATATATATACACACGATTTGATTTTTTGTGAATAAAGAGCGGTTACGGCATGTGTTATGTATGTGTATGAACAGAGTGAATACAACATGTGTTATGTATGTGTATGAACAGAGTGAATACAACATGTGTTATGTATGTGTATGTGTATGAACAGAGTGAATACAATATGTGTTATGTATGTGTATGAACAGAGTGAATACAACATGTGTTATGTATGTGTATGTGTATGAACAGAGTGAATACAACATGTGTTATGTATGTGTATGAACAGAGTGAATACAGGATTTTTATTTGTATAAAGTAAAGAACGGTAATCTCATATTTTAATGTATGAAATGAGTGAATAAAACATTTGTATTTGTATCAACAAAAGAGTGGAGCGCTATGGTATGGTGCTAAAGCGTTAGATCCATGATCGAAAAGTCGTGAGTTCGACCCCACCCCCATGGCCATATGTGTTGTGTCATGGCCATATGAGTTCTCTCATGCGTTTTAGTATGTCCATGAACTCAGTAAACAAATATTTGATTTGTAAAACCTATAGTTCGGTTATCTCATGTATTTTTCTGTATATGTATGAACTGAGGGAATAAAAGTTTTGTATTTGTAAAAACTATAGTTCGGTTAACTCATGTTAACTCAACTAAATATAAACTGTTAAATAAAATCTTTATAAGTAGCGTTTGGTGTTTGTCTTTAATCTTGTTTTGTCATACCCTAAAGTAGTACTTGTTTATATATAGTATGTGTACACGATCATTTGTGCGTTTTACTTATATTGCCTATTAATCCTGTCTTGTGAGTTACAGATTATAAACTGGCAGGGATATCGTTATTTACCGTCTCGTTTACTGGGATGACAATATGGTAAGAGTGCGGTTTGGTGCACCCTAG
>JAWPHD010019364.1:0-36016 GCA_037043455.1 Cyrtodaria siliqua | reverse complement strand
GAAGGTACAGAGCTTGCACTGTTCAATGAAATCCATAAACATACTTAAAAAGAGCGGAAAATATCACAGATGGAGTCTATATACTTGGCACTACAAAAAGGATAACCCTTAACCAAGAAGACTTTTTTCTCTCGGAGACTTTCTAGGACGTGCACCAATATTAGAAAAGATAAGCAGTTTTGCCAGAATTGAGCTAAATGGAAATATTGTATATGACTTAGATTATTCAAGAATGATCAGAAGAAATAACTCTACTGTTTCATTTAATTTGGATGGTAATGAAATGTTTGGACAAGTGCGATTGTTTGGTAAACTACATGATGCAAACAAAACAGATCAAGTAGTTGCATTTATTGAATGTTTCCACTGTGCAAATTATACTGAAAACAGTAATATTCTTGCAGTTACGGGAACAGCACATCTGAACGTGGTGCCAGTGAACTGTATAGTATCAACATGCATGTGTTTGCACATCAATAACACAAAACACATACATTTGTAAATTCCAAACAGACTTGAAAGTGATTAATGAAAAGATGATTGAAGATGTATTCGAGAGCGCTCTTGTGTTTGTTTAGCTTTATAGTAATGGTGATGGAATCCTTCAGAGACGGGAATGTGTGTTGCAAATTATAAATAACTTGGTAAATATTAAATGTATATCATTTGGAAGATCTTTAATGTTTAATGAATTGTTGTTATTTAGAGATTAATGTCAGTTTACAGATTCAAATTCTTCATTAACAACTTTTAAAGAAATTTTGCGTGACATTTATATTTAATCATTGGATTGGAAATCACTATATTACAACTAATATTGATAATGAGTTGTAGTTTATTTGAAAAAGTCGACACTCTTAAAGTATTTTAAAAGTTAGAGCAAGTTAAAAATAGAAATTCACCATACAGAGATCGACAGTATCTATTAGCATATACCGCATTTTCCCTAATAGCAGCGCCTCCCCTAATAAAAGCACCCCCACTAAAATATAATGTTAACAATTCTTAAAAGTTCTTTAAACATGTTAAAATTTATTAAATTGTGATATTTCATATACAAAAATCCAAAAGGATATCAAAATTCAATGATTTTTAACATCTTTCCTAGTGCATATTTGTTTTACTTTCATCAGAATGCCCCCTTACATGTTCCACTAAGCACCTATGAACTACTTTTAGAGGAAATACTTTAATAACATTTGTTGGTTAGTGATGAGTACATGTATATGATTAATATTTTAAAAATGGAAATGAATGACTGATTGCAGTTGCATGTGTAAATATGACTGCGATTCAGTTGTACACTGTTTAACAACATCAGAGAATGTTTTTTCCTTTTTCTCTCAGCCATCGTTGAAATGGCATATTTTATGTTTGCATAATGTATTAATAAAGGAAACACTTTACCTTTGATTGACCCACTTTGATTCTTAAAGAAATATTTTTTAAAATCGGCTAAGTTGGAAAGTACGTCTCGCGCAAATGATTACGTTAAAATGATAAATAGCACGTGTCTGAAAAAGTCCAAAATTACGTCTCGCAAAATTTTCTATGTCCGAGATTACGTCCCATGAAAATGTATAAATTAAAAATTCCATAGGCATTCCAAATTACGTGTCTATAAATAGAAATTCGTCTCAACAGATTATTATTACGTCCTAACCTTACGGGCGTACTCGAGACGTAATTTTTGAAAAGTTCGAGTACGGCTTCTTTCCACCCCTACTTTTGCAACTACATCCATAGTACGTCCGTATTACGTGTCGTTTACGTCTCATTTCCGTCCAGTATTTTCATACGGGTTATAGTTTTGTTCTCATTTTCTGCAATACATTAATACGAGTTTAACTAATAATATCCGCTTTGCCATCGATAGATATCATATACAAAGGTATTGTCATTTTTACACATAGCTACTTTTTAATTTGCCTACTAACAACCCCAATTTAATTACGATTGTATCTGTTCGTTTATTTATGTCCATATATGATATATTCCTGATAAAATGTTTGCAGTAAACTTATCTTGTTGTCCTGATTGGTTATGTACACAAAATGATTTTTTCATATATTTAATAAATACAAAACTGAAAGAAAAGTGTTCACTTTATTTACTGATTGATGCACTTATATAAATGTTGAAACCCTGAATTATGGGGTCAGATGTTCACTACATTTATGATTAAGCATCAATGTACTCGTATTTTGTGCAAACAAAATACAAGTTGTTAGGAGAGAATTCTTAGCGGGTAAGAGGAGACATTTGTTATTTTCGCTCATTTGCGAATGTGTATTTGACTGGCATGTGGATCTATTATGAATGTTTTGAAGCTTGAAGTACATGTAATTTATAATAATTAATAATTAGTATAGGGTACTAGGATGATGATTATCTGATAACCATGTACACATGATGGTATAAATACGGAGTCATCTTTACCTATACAGATAACCGAAACATATCTTATTTCGTCGTACCCTTGGTGGTTTACATGTAGTACATTCTCAAATACTTTTGTTTTCTAACTTGAATTTCGATTAGGTGGTTACTCCAGCCTGCAAAGGTTCTGGGTATTGTTTAATCAAACTTAGGATATGTTGCCTGCTTTTTAATTTAGTATTTTGACTGTTACCTGTGATACACAGGCGTCATAACCTCTGTTCCCAACTAAATTCCATTTCGTTTATTTCGCCCATTGTTTTATCGTTTTGGGCAAAGCGTTTTATTAGAAACTGGGACCATACGCTGCTGGCCATGGTATGGTGTGAAAATACCTCATTGAAGGTTCCATATTTACCTTCATATGCATACCATCTTTGGAATGGTTCAAATTTCTGCACTATTGACTTAATAAATATTGAGTTCTGTCTGTTCAACCTGGGGCTAGAGTGCGTGAACGGTAACAAGCACGTTTCACTACCGTGCATGAAAAGTCTCAATCAAAATAAGTATTACAGTCGAACAGGAAATGCAGCTTTCAAAGAATGCAGTAAACTAAAAAACACGCGATAAGACAAACATGAATGGCAAAGTTAATAAACCGATACTGCAATTTTTTTGTATTTATCGTGTTCGAAGATTTCCAGATTTTTCCTTTTATACTTGTTTTATTATCTTGTTTGTATTCTGCCAAGTCATTGAATACTTTCTTTGTGGCTATCTATGTTATTTATATAGATGCCCATCTTTGTGTTGTACTTGTATTGCCTAACGATGCTGCCAAGTTTGTTAGAGTATATAGCCTGTGGGGATTTCTTTGTTTACGCTGTTCCGTTTAATTGGGTTGACAAAAAGAGTAAGACTGAAATTTGGTGCCCCATAAAACCTGGTTAACCCCTAGTGACCATTTAACCAATGACCTTTCCCAGGGAATACCCCTATTGTCAACACTTTTACGTTTTATATTGATTTCAGTTATTTTTTGTTTTACTTATAAAATTGAACTGAAATTAGAAATAGTGTAAGACCATGACAAAAATGTGTCATTTTTTCAGCTGTCAGTGTCAGTTGTGCAGACAATATATTGATCCAGGTCGTATGACGCTTTGGTCTTTAAAGAAGGCGCGTCGATGACACATACAGGTGGGAAGCAGAGTGGTTTTTAACTCCGCCGTCCACTTATCATAGCAACACATGACAACGGAAAGTAGTACGTCATTTTCCGTCAACGTAAAAAAAAAGTGAAACGGCCGCCATTTTCTTTTTTTTAAACGCGTAATCTGGAAGATTGTAACAAGTTTATATGATTAAAATTTCAGTTCCCCTTTAAGTTTCGTCATCTTCAGCTGTATTGACTTTTAGATACTTTACTGCGCGAGAAATTGCGAGATTCACCCATTTAAAATTTCTAAGCGAGGGGAAATAACTCGTAAGAGATGCCATTGTTAAAATGCGTTTAAAAATGGCAACACTTGTGTTCTTTTCTAATGAAACACAAGGAGATACTAAAAATATGTTGTTTAAGCTTAAATAGTACATGACGTGTACTACATGTTACGAACATCATGGTATTTCTTTATCAAAATTACACGCTAAAACGATATAATTTTCGACTCGGCACTGTCGGTCAAAAAATATAACGAGTGTCACTGTCAGTCATTGAACGTCTACAGGTGCGTATTCGGTATTCGGTGAAGGGGCTCACGCTAAAGTCTGAAAAGTAGTCTGTAGCCTATATTTAAAAAGGTTGACCGCTGTTCAACTCTCGGTGTGCATTTTGATGGCCAATCTGGAATGATGGTGGCCACCCGCTGGTGTGTTAATGTTTTTTTTATTTATTTTTTATTGGCGAGCATCACCATATGCAGCCATATTTAAAATCTAAATACTAAAACAAGCAGTCCAATTTATTTGGGTATCCCTCACCGGCCCCTCCTGCCCGTGACCACCACCATCACTCACCCCACCCATAAACAAAATAAAAAGGCGGATCTGGTCAGGGTCCGGGTGTCTCATTGGAATCTGGGAAACCGCCCTACTCCTACTTTTGCTTATTAAACATGCTCGGAGAATAGTCTTCGATATAGGAGGATTTATGTCCCCTTACGATGGACGAGGCTAATTGAAAATGACAAACACACTGAGGAAACTCAGTGGCACCGTTGAGTCTTGAACCCGGATCCTGTGCTTTTAAGTGCACCGCACTGTCCACTAGTCTACACTGACACTTGACAAATAAATATAATGGCTTTAATATGTCAAACTAGTATAGACATGGAAATATCAGTTTCCAGACTGTAATTAGTGGAAAGCGGTCACTAAGTCGACCTTGAACTAGAAGTATGTTCCATCATCCATGAACACTTTCTTCGCCTTCTCACAGTGCTGTTTGCTTATTTCCACGGTTAGTTTGCAGGTTAGGCTGATAAATAGGGCATAACTCTGCCAAAATGAAGGTCAGAGGTATTGCACATGTGTAACAACATTCTTGAGATGAAGATGTGTGTGAAGTTGCATGAACATAATTCAAATACTTTTCAATTGATGGCCAAGGTTAAGTTGCAGGTTAAAGGATGACGGACGGACGACGGATAAAATGATCATCGATAAGTGTCTGCCATCCTAAGCAGTTGACCCAAAAAAAAGTTTTCTCATGTAAATATATCCGTCATGCGGATATTTTTTATGCACTCTTCAACCGGATGAATTTTACTTGACCAGGCTAGACCAGTGACATTTGCTTTATCAGACGAGTACCGCTAAGTACAGCAAAACGTTTCGAGATGCTAATTTCAGTGCTTGATGTACACTTCAAGATTGCCATCATCGGCCCATGTGTCACTTTAATTACAAAGATCTATTTCAAAAGCTTGAATAAACAATAAGTAGATTAAAATGACCTTGTGTTCCCAAAAGGCAGTTTTTCAGTTTCAGATACATGACTGTACGCAAATGGAAACTTTTTTTTTTTTACATATCTCCAACTCCGAACCAAAGAATAAATAATACAATATTTTATTTATATTATATTTATAAACTTAACATCTAATAAATACTACAATAATGAAATTTACTTCATACTTACAACAAAAAAATCAATCGTCATATAATTTATGGCCTAAAATATGTTAAAATGATATTAAACACCAAAAGTTTTTTTGAATGTGAGCAGTATGACATTGTATACATTTGTTGTTTTTTAACAGCTTTACACATTATATAGTGAGTCTCTGTGAGGTATAATTATGTTCATATTTTCATTCTTTAAAATAATAACGTCTGCTCAGTCCTCGGGATTGCCAAATTGAAGTCACCATCATGATCAGGCGAACACATCTCAAGCGGGATACGCAGTAACAAGTATACACTGTAACGCATAAGGCCGAAGAAAAATTAACCGCGTTTCTGATTTGGCCCAATTAAATTAATATATTTCCTGGAGTTTAGAATCTTGCGATCACATTAAAGTCAACTTTTTTGGTTAAATCCTTGTCTTTCAGGGTTGCACTGGTATTTGAAGAACGAAGGGCATCTGGAAACCAGATGATGTGTCTCTGAAATGAACAAAACAAGTTGTTAAAAAGGATGGTGGTGAAAAATATATAAGCCATATGATATATGCATGGAATTTCACATGAATCGACAGAGTGTCCTGTTATTTTTAAAGGAAATTTAACTTGGGCTGTCGTATATAGGCACTACTAATCTATTATGATACAAATTTTCAATATATTTCACCTTCTTCCCCCCACCCTGCCCCCGACTGTTTCCTTATAGAATTACTGTACGGCGATCTTTTAATGTTATACAGGTATTGGCTAAACCTAAACCTGACAATGTACTGAGTATATTACTGTTATCACTCTGCATCTATATGATACACATTTCCGTCAAACTCCCGTAATCAAATCCATTAGCTGTAAAAACAGTGTATGTTTTTTAGGAACTTTTAATTTAATCAAATCCATTTTTGAAGACGGTACGGTTTCTTAAAACAGGTGTGGGCGCTTCTATTAGGGAAGGCGCTTCTAATAGAGGAAATACGGTATTAATATATAGGTAAATTGACATCACAGAGAAATGTAAACATTTTACCATCAACTTGTATGGGTTTTGTGTGATAAATAGAATCTCACAAAATCATCTATTATTTTTTAAACTCTTCAGCAAACATTATTTGATGCTCGACAAGCCGTGCATTGTATATTTTTGCCAACTCGTTTAATAAATCCACACTCGATCATGGAAGATCAGCTATTATATCCGCCGAGAAATAAATATTTAATCATTATTCTCTCAGTTCTGCTAAAATCAACAAAATATTTTGAAGTATATTAATTTTTTTATGTCATACATAGAATGAAATATTACATTTTCATATCGTGCCCGGCCTTCGCCCAAATATAAGCTCTCGGGCAGATATTGGCATCTCGGGGCAATACAGGATGAGATATGGATTGAATGTTGTTAAACGGTTCATCAGCACAGTATAGGTTATTTAGAGCTGCCCCAGAGAGAGGGTAAGGATACATAGGAATCTGGGAACTGTGCCCTACCCTTATTATCGAATAGTTTCCTATTGTTCCTTAACGTGCTCTGAGGATAGACAGATACACGGGACCGCCCGGTTTACGTCCCCATCCGAAGGACGAGGGTAAGGGAAAGTGTCTTTCCCAAGAACACATCGACGGAAAGGATGAGATATGAAATGCCTGTATATTATTTTCTATAATTATAGTATAACTGTACAATTTATATATTATTACTAATTGCTGATGTTATTGCAACAATCATATATTTAAACCTGTGGTAGAATAACGAAGACAAATAACACATTTAAATTTTATTTACTTATATGCAAGCAGTTTTAAAGTGAAATTGATACTGGACTATTCACTAATAAACTCATACTAATTGTTCGACAAAATCTTCAAGATTGCCACATGTCCCTTTAAAGTGTCCTATTATTTGTAATTTAACTGGGGCGGTCTTCAATAATATCGCTGTAAACTGTCAACATCACAGAGAAACTTTCATGTTGTATCATCGTGTATCCATTGTTTTATGTGATAGAATTTCACAATATCTCAATAAAAAAACAAAAAAGTAAAGTATCCCAATGAGCTGGGAGAATTATACTTATAGTTAGGCAAAAAAAGAAATTGTGTTTTTGTAACCTGACCAGACCCCCTTATCACTCCTCTTCTTTTTTTTTAAGGTAGCTATCCCGCCAAATAACTACACAATTACACTTGAAAACCGTTTATCGAAACTCTATCCAGGTGTTCAGGTCATATAACAATGTATATGTGCCGATTAAAAGTATAGGTTTATTAATAGGTTCTTAGAATACCCGTGATTAAATATCCGTAAAATGATGGTAACTCTTAATTCGACACTCCAGTTTTGGGGTTTGGTCCGGCTGGTTAAAGCTGTTTATACTGTGTATGTAAATTTTGGATTCTCAAAATATGTAAGTTATATATATATATTGTCATCAGTAGGTTTAGAAACAGTGTACATAATGTTTATAAAATCTGACTTGTTGGCGGGATGGCTACTTTAATGAGAATAATAAAAAAATCTGTACAAATCGGGTTCTGCCACTCAAATAAATCATGTTTCTCAAGCTTATTAAAATCTTCATTTATAAAAACCACGTTAAAGAACCATAGAAATGTATTCCCGAATTTCCCTCTATGGGGTGGCTCGAAATGTTAACATTTGCTAGTAAGATAGATCGAGTAGCTTATGTATATTTTTTAAATTCCACTCTTTGGGGTGGCTCGAAATATTGCCATATCATAACATTAGCTTAATTAACCTATATCACAGGGGTCAAATATGGGGGAGGGGAGGTGGCAACGGTGCATTTCTGCTCTGTGGTCATAGAGGGGGTTTGGGGACAAGGCCATTTATTTTTGGGGAACATTGTCCGTTATTGGTAGTATTTTTGGGGAACAAGGCCAAGGGAACATAATAATAAAAGTCTTAATGGATTTTTTTTGGAGAACAAAGCAAACTATTTTTGGGGAACAATTTTCAGTGAACATAGACCCTAGTGGGAGGGTCTCATCATAGAAATAATACATCAGTGCTATATTATTACTAAATTTTAACGGAGACAGTACTGAGTAATGTACATACCTTTCATCCTTTGTTTTGTTTATGTCTGTCGGTGTCCCTAAGCGAGGCGAACGCGACATGACTCATGTGGTCTACATGACATGACCTTGACTCGGGCTTGAGTAGTATTTTTTGTAGCTGTACATGTTCTACAAGTATTTTTTACATCACTAAACCATAACAATAGTTAACACTTGAATAGGTCTGTCTTTTTGCTCATTAAATCCTGGAATTGTGAAGTATTCACTTGCAATTATCCACAGTTCATTTAACCGTAAATCAACACAACAAATTACAGCCGACTAGGCCTACAGTACAGTGTAACAAGCGCCTAGAGCAGAAAAAGTGTTTAAAGGTTGACTTACCGACATTTTATCCGGGACAGAAAATAACTATGTCCGGGAGTAGAAAATATTCATGTTTTACATTTCTGTTATTGATTTTCAGTTTTGCTTATTTAGCTTGTAGCCGCCATTTTGAATAATGTGTGTTTTGAGTGACAAAAAAGGTTGACCATCTTTCAAAATGGTCTCAAAAAATGTGTAGTCATGAATTTTGCCGAAATTTTCAGGAAAGGTAATAGAGGTACTGATCTATCATTCCTGTTAGTTTAAGCCAAATTGGTGACTACACATTTTTTGTGACCTTTTTGAGAAATCGGCAATTTTGCAGTTTCAAAAAACTCAATATTTCCGATCTTCACATTTGAACAGCGATTTAGGCTATGCAAAATATGCCAGTAGTAATCAAAACGAATGCTATGGGGATGTTTAACGTATAAACTTACTTTATTCATTGTCTGTGTTGTTTTTGCATTCAAAATTGGCTTAAGCTAACGTTTTTTAAAAGACAACTGCAATTTCCGCGTAATTGCACGTGAGTGCAAATTGGGACTACTTCGTGTTAAAACACTTGAAATGCAAAAGTGAGTTAGGCGGTGTGTGTGCGTGAAAAGCTTTAGCTGCTGCTGCACTGATATGTACTGTTGCACCCTAGATTTACTATTGCAGGGTCACGTGATGAACTATTTCGCGGTTGGCATATTTCCAATAAGAATGTTCAAACTATTTAATCACACGTCTTCTAGACCAATGAAAATCGCTTATGTTTAATGATATATAATAATAGTTGTTGTTTGATTTGTATGCGTGGTTTTGGCTGACTGAGTTCTTCGAATGCTACATTTGTAACACTCTATGTCACCAGGGCATTAATAATTAACAAGTCCCTACTTTTAAACACACGTTTTAATAATCTTTAAAACTACCCCATTTCTGATCCGTATAGTGTTTATATAATTCTAACAGATGTTACTCATCAAATCTCTACATTCTCAGACAATATCTAACAACCTCCGACTCTCACAGACTCTCACAGACTCTTTTAAAACTACCAATATATACCTGCATGCACGTGCCATAATATTATTGGATTTCGACACATTTATTCAACTGGATCAACGCTATACTCCGCCTACCCTGTATACCTGAGTAAGCTAATATAATATCTGCTATTTGAGAGGCAAATCCCAAATTGTAGAATAATGGTCATTTACTATTAACTGTGATATACTTCTACTACTTGTTATTAAAATATTATTATTACTTATTAAAGGGTATGGTAGTGTTACAAATTCCTTCCATATTTAATTTGAAATGTTATAATGAAATTTTAACAGTTCTAATCAAGTTCTTTGACTAAAATGTAAGATTAAATGTTTGTGCCATTAGTCACTGTATACATATAAATAAATCCAGTTACACAGTGAATAAAGAAAGTTATTAATCCACGGTAAATGTAAATGCTACGGCAAAAAAGTTAGTCACAATAATCACTGCAAAGCGTCTATGTATATGGCCACGTCCACTGCCATCGTTGTCCCGGTATCGTCATGGATTGTCCAGTTGGGCTCCACAAAACGTTACACCATCGGCCCTCAGAAGAACGTGTTCCATGGCATCGTCCCATTTGTTTGTCGTACCATTTTAGATAATCGCAAGTCCCTTTAAAGTTGTATGCAGAGAGTTTATAAATCTGTCCAGGTTAATCTACTCCGTAGGATATCGCAGTTAAATTCCTATAGGTAATTCCGAACACCTGTTGCTGATAACGACTGGTACCGTAATTCCAATTATCTATAGTTAAACGATTAGCGTCTATTAGCGTCTAGTTCTTCCTCTCGTGTAACACAGGTAATTGACTGCAGCAAAGATAAAGGTGTACTGTTTTCCAAAAACAATTCCTATTAATTTCCGACAGTGTCATATTTACACACATTGGTGCAAATACTTGAATATTGTAAAAGTTATGTATGTATGGGGTAGCATTCGGGCTAAACCACTGTTAGTCCGTCTAAATTACACATGTTCTATTTACAACAAGTCTAGATTCAGTTTCTTTGACTGACGTCACCAGTTTATATAACACCAGTGTATATAAGTATATATATTAGTATACAATGTAAACAATTACATAATGTCTCGTATGACACGTGTGTCTACACTTCTACATATATCGATATATCCGGATATTTACACAGATACCGTGTCGTGAAGATCAGACGGTAAGTTATGTCCATTGGCTTATCACGTGATGAAAGGATTGCTGACCCCTTTTCAGCAAAACATGCTGCCCGGAATCTGAGCCGGCATCTAAATCCCTCGGTCTTCTCTGAGAGTTCACCGTATACTCACACAAAACTTTTGGCAGAACAGAGTTTTTACACTTTTATCCCCAGTGACCAGAGCTATTAGGGCAGTTGTCCCAAATGAAAATCTCCAATTTTGAAAGGTTGAGTTTTCAATTCCCCAATATGGTGTTGCATTGGAATGACTGTATTGTTATTTGGAAGCTTAAGAGGTCAGGGTTCACTGTTGAATCTGCTTTATGTTTGCATGGCGTATAAGTACTTAATACTCATAAAGTATTACTATCAGCTTTTCTGAACCATACAGAAATATGATTCTTAACTTAAATTAAAATTTGAAGCCTAAAGCAAATCACTAATTGCTTTGATGGCTGTTGCCATCTTCCTCATTTTCTCACTTTGTGTCTGTCTGTCGGATTTTTTTCGTGAGAAACGCTTCTTGCGTGAGATAACAGAAATTTCATTTCTCTTTTTATATGGCTCATCTGAACTAATTGACATGTTATCCGAATCTGATTCCCTCATTTTGGTGGCACCTGATGAATATGAGATGGGTGTTGTTTCCATTTTAACAATCTCCTTATCATCTGACGAAAAAGAAGGGGGTGTCAAATGAGGAACATTGGTGTCAGAATTAGAGTTTTCATTATCTGAGTTATGTTGTGCACGAATGCGTTTACGTAATTCCATCAAAGGGATGTCAGATTCATCGTCAGAATTATTACGTTCTTGGCGGTAACGTTTGACTAATTGAGCTAATGGCAGTTCATCGTCATCATTACTGTCAGATATATCTGAGGTGGGGTTTGGAGTATGATCGCTTATCGGTGGAACTACATAATTAGCTTTCCTAATTGGATTTCTTAACTTATCTGTTGGTATCTGCCATTCATCCACATTAGCTAAACGTAGGTGGTGTGCGTGTACCTTAGTGACAGACCCATCGAGCTGGCTTTTGAAAATGTATGTGACAGGTGTGGTTTGTTTGATAATGCGATAATAAGGACGCCATTTTGATTCTAATTTGCTCTTTCGAGTGTGGTTTTTATGATAGACGGGGTCCCCAACTTCAAAAGTGACTAGCTTAGTATTTTTGTTTGCATATTTGGCTTGTCGGCGTTTTGCATCTTTAAGATTTTGATGAACTAAGAGAAATGATTTATGTTGTTGTTCCAACGCGATTTTATGCATATCCTCACCCACATATTTTCTGCGTGGTTTGAGAATTGTGTCTATCGGCAACACTACATCCCTATTGTATAATAGAAAGAATGGTGAACATTTCAACGACTCACTGACATTAAAGCGAATTGCAGCCAAAGCTTGATTCAAATACACATCCCATGTATTTAAATTATCCTTCAATTTCTTTGCTAAAATATCACCTAACACGCGGTGGTATCGTTCTATTTTATTACTCTGGGGATGGTAATAGGACGTAGTAATATGATGAATGTTCAAAGTAGCCAGGGTCTCTTTAACAGTTCTATTTATAAATTCTCCGCCATTGTCTGATACGAGAGCCATCGATGACCCGTATCTTGGAAATATTTCATCAATTATCAAATGTGCGATTGTCGCAGCGCTCTTATCGGGCACGGGAAAAGCTTCGGGGAGCTCGAAAATAGGTCGATAAAACTTACGATGTACTTTTTGCCAGACAGTGATGTTGGATATGGGCCAGAAACGTCTACAGCTACCTTTGCAAAAGCGTACGGAGAAATATCGGTTTCTTGTAATGGAGGTTTGATCTTTTGCAAGTTTCTGTTTTGACAGGTAACACAACTAGAGACATAATTTAGCAGTTCTTTAAACATGTTTGGCCAATAATACTTCTGTTTAATTGTGTCATATGTCATGTCTACACCCATATGACCGTTAGAGTCATGATATTGCTGAATTACCTCTGGTCTTAAGTGACTTGGGAGATAAAGACGTAAGATAGGATCTGAATCAGCGTTTGAGATATAGTACAATATATCATCGTGAATAACATGCCTATTTGCTAAGGTAGGTGTTAATTTGTCATTTCGAAGTCCAGCCTTGATTTCGACTAAAATTTCATCTTTTTCCTGTTCAGTTACCATGTCTATGCCAGGTTCGATCTTAGGTTTCTGCAAATGATCTTCAAGATTAACATTGCACTTAACATACCTTCTTGGCTCAAACCTATTCGAATTCAGTGCATTAATATGATAGGTGTTATCATTGATGTCAGGGTCATAGCCCTCGACATCCTCGGGTACAGCATCTAAGGGCAACCGAGATAACATATCTGCGACACTGTTGTTCACCCCTGGGATGAACAATAATTTGCAGTCATAGCCGGCAATACCGAGAGCCCACATTTGAATTTTCTTATTTTGCATAGGGGAATATAACAGATATTTCAATGGAAGGTGATCTGACCTAATTATGAAGGTCGCCCCATGTTAAAAAATGATCTAACTTCTGCAAAGCGTAATGGATCGCAAAAGCTTCTTTCTCGATAGTAGACCAACGACATTGGGTATCACTCAACTTGTGAGACAAAAAGTGAATGGGTTTTTCATTTTTTATACCAGGAACAGCCTCAGTTGGTTCATCAACTGCTGTGTCAAGCAAGCTCCTATGCAGTTGTTACTTGCATCCGTATAAAGGATATAAGGTTTTCCTGGGTCAGGGTAACCTAACATTGGTAATATCGCTAAACTGTTCTTCAAACTTTCAAAAGCCTCTTGACAGTTAGCGTCCAACTTAAATTTAGCATATTTTCTTGGGAGAATTATGATTGGTTGTGCTATTTCCGAAAACTTTGGAATAAATCGACGATAATAACTGCACATACCAATAAAGCTGCGTACCTCTTTTACACAGGTAGGCGCAGGTAACGATTTTATGACTTCCACTTTCTTTGGATTAGGTTTATTCCGTCATTAGTGATAACAAAGCCTAAATACTCAATCTCAGCTTTTAGAAAAGTACATTTCTTTAACTTCAAATTTAAACGATGTTGCCTTAACCGTTGAAATACTTTTTCAATGTGAGCCAAATGTTCTTCAATTGTAGAACTGAATATCAAGATTTCATCAAGATAAGCAGTTGTGTAACTGTCTAACCCAGCAAGAACATGTGACATAAGTTCTTGAAATACAGCTGGTGCATTGGTTAACCCAAAAGGCATGACATTGAACTGAAATAGCCCTCTATGACAAGCAAAAGCTGTCTTTTCAATATCATCTTCGTTCATGGCTACTTGCCAATAACCTGAGGGGGGGGGGGGGGGGGGGGGAGGGTCCAGTAATGAGAAGTATTTAGCTTTCCCTAAAAGGGCCAATAGGTCATCTACTAATGGTAAAGGGTAGGCGTTTGATTTTGTAATTTTATTTAAGGCCCTAAAATCTTCACAAAATCGTTTAGACCCATCCTTTTTATCTACAATGACCACAGGGAAACTCCAAGGAGATTTTGATATGGAAATAATATTTGCATCTAACATTTCTTCTATTGCCTGATCAACTATTTTTCGGTTGTTTAGTGGTGTTCTGTAGGGTCTTAATGTAATTGGTTTATGTTCGCCTGTGTCAATTTTCATTTTGACTGTTTCAGTGTGACTTAAATCAGTATCTTTCTGTGCAAACAGATCAGCATTTTGTTTTAGTATTTTAATTAATTTTGCCTAAATTCGGGGGGAGCATCAACGCTATCAAATTCACTTTGATCCTTAAGATCACCATTTTGATCCTTAGTTACACTAGAAATTTGTTGATTTTGAATTAATTCTATTTTAGCTACCGCGAAACCTTTCCTTAAGGTAAATATTTTGTTTGTGGTGTTTGTTATCACAATAGGAACAATTTTATCTCTTTTTACTTTCGAAACTGAATTTGCAACTAATAACCTGGCTCATAGCTAAGAAAACCACGTTCAACTGCTGAAACTTGGTAAGTTTGACCATTTGTTTGAAAATTAGGACTTTTTCTAACTCGACAATTACAAACTACGCTCGTTTGAGGTGGAAGTTAAGTTTTAGATTTCAATCGAATTATCGATGAAATGTGAATATCTTCCTGAAGTGGTACATATTTACCAGCGACCCTAATACACCCAAGGTCATAATAAATACGAACACCATTATTAAGTAACCAGTCTTTCCCTATTATTATTCTCCTATTCATTCCCCTGACTACGTAAAAGTTATGACTCATTTTGATACCACCTATCTCGAAAATGATTTCTGTGCTCCCATCGCAAGTAAGCGGACCTCCGGTAACAGACTGTAAATAAGCTTTGCGAGTTGTATCTAATTTTGGTTTTAGTTTCAATTTGTCATAAACGTCTCGATTAATTAGTGACACGTCACTTCCGGTGTCAATTAACGCCCTAAGTTTTTGTTTCTGGATCCTTAACAAACAAGAATTTGGGTTTGATGTTAATGCAATATTGAATGTGGGTTTGCTTCTATTTCTCCTCCCACCGGCTTCTACATGAGAGGAGCGGAATCGTTTAACTGACCCCTAGCCAGTCTACCTTGCTGTCCGTTCGACCAATTTGTCTCATTTCGACATTCACTGGCAAAGTGACCTATTTCTTGGCATTGCCAGCACACTAACCGTGTACGGTCGATCGGCCTACGACGGGGTTTATTTTCAGTAATAGCATTTACTTCCCGTTTTTTCTTTCGACACTCGTCCACTACATGACCATTCTT
Source organism: Cyrtodaria siliqua (assembly GCA_037043455.1). Classification (NCBI taxonomy): domain Eukaryota; kingdom Metazoa; phylum Mollusca; class Bivalvia; order Adapedonta; family Hiatellidae; genus Cyrtodaria; species Cyrtodaria siliqua. The sequence goes on along the minus strand of JAWPHD010019364.1, from coordinate 20,114 downwards.
ATGACAATAAGAACAGTTTTGCCTCCTTAAATGGTCAACTTCCATAGACTGTTCATGTGTCGGTTCATTATAATTCTGGTAATGATGACCTGTCCTTAACTGAAACCTCTTTCTAAGGTTCTGTTCTGCTGTTGCAGTAGCAATTACATCTTGCAACGTGTTTGGGTTGGTTCGCATGACTCGAAGTTTCATTCCATCGTCATGGAGACCATCGATAAAATACCCTATCAATTGTCTATCCCTAACATCATGGGCCTGCCCTGCAAAGGCGTCATCACCTAAGGCAATAAGACGTTCGGCATATACCTGAATTGTTTCATTACGTTTTTGAAGGACTTTGCGTATTAACAAAAGTGCATGTTGTGGGTCAACAACTTCAGCGAAACGAGCTTGAAGTTCTGCTTTAACTTGTGCCCATGTGTGGGTAGGGTTTGCATCCATATACCTTTTCAGGAAATCACTAACGGGACCCTTACTTGCCTGATAAGCAACCAATTTAATACTGTCATGTGCCATGCCAACTAACAAAGAGCATTTCTCAATACTTTTTATCCAATCCTTAAATAATTTGCTTTCCCCCTCAAATGGCGTAATGACTTTAGCTACACACCCTGAGCCCCCATGGTTAAGCTGGTCACCCATTACCCTAAACATATTTGCAAACTCTGCCTGTTCAGCCATATTTGTTAGAGTAATACAGTAAAGCTACTCACGTTGGTCGATAATGCCTCAAGTTCTTCTTGCACGTATTGCACAATTGTCACCAACTGTCAACAAAGTTCATTTATGATCGACTATTGTCCACACACATGTTCAAAATATGCCCACAACACCAAGTTCGCAGTGTTAATTATGTCGAATTAACACATAATCCTGATCACTATAGCACCAAAGAAGTCCTGTAACACTCTATGTCACCAGGGTATTAATATTTAACAAGTCCCGACTTTTAAACACACGTTTTAATAATCTTTAAAACTACCCCATTTCTGATCCGTATAGTGTTTATATAATTCTAACAGATGTTACTCATCAAATCTCTACATTCTCAGACAATATCTAACAACCTCCGACTCTCACAGACTCTTTTAAAACTACCAATATATACCTGCATGCACGTGCCATAATATTATTGGATTTCGACACATTTATTCAATTGGATCAACGCTATACTCCGCCTACCCTGTATACCTGAGTAAGCTAATATAATATCTGCTATTTGAGAGGCAAATCAATTTGGGGTATAATGGTCATTTACTATTAACTGTGATATACTTCTACTACTTGTTATTAAAATATTATTATTACTTATTAAAGGGTATGGTAGTGTTACACATTTCCTTTTGGTCAGATACCACTATTGATTTGGGACTTCTGATTGGTTAAACAGGGTATATAATCTAATAGGGCATATAGTCAGACTGTAAGGTAGATACTGATTGGATTAAATTACCCAGATCATAGCACATCCCCATAAAACATTATTTGAAATATTAGTTCCCCCATAAAACATGTTGATTTAGGATATTTTGACTGAAATTTGCATTTTTATGGATACAATTTTACTGAGAGTATATTTACAAAAAGTAAATGTTCTTGACTGCCATTCTGGGGTGCCACCTGCAGTGAAATATTAGAGACTGAAAGCACGAGATTACCCCCAATGTGCCGATCAACTTTGTCTCTAAGATTGTTCTTTAAAAGCTAGGTTATATCATCCGTGCGGATATAGGAATAGAGCTTGTAGGCCAAAAGTCTATAATTGAGGCATATGGGAAATGCAATAGTGGTATATTACCTGTTCGATTGTTTTACCGACTTTGATAGTAGTATTACAATAACTGCATGTGTGTTGTCTGTATGTTTTCATAGTACATGTTTATACAGAATAAGCATGCACATTCACATGTTTACCGATACAAATTAATCTAGTACGTGCTGATATGTACCGATGCCTGAACACATAGTGACATAATATTTAAACATATCCAATAACGATAAGCCGTACAAAACAATAGTTTATTAAGATCGTGTTGTCAAACATATTGAGATAAAAAGTTAATTTAGCCTAAATGTTATCTTTCTAATTTCCACTCAATGCACGCAGTACTTCCGGTTTCACAACATTGACTGCTCATCGCAACTATGAATAATGTGACTAATACTGCCCAATTAAACTTATCTAATGAATAATTTGTCTAATACTGCCCAATTAAACTTATCTGCTCAGCATGGTCATTTACAATTTAAACTGTCTAATATTGATAAAATTGATCTCAACTGGGTCTAAAACACATACTACTGATAGCGAATTTAAAAACATGTCTCATAACATAAAACTATGAGGACAGGTAGCGTGTAACATATTTTAAGTTTAATTATAGTTAAATATCGTCATTAAGGATGCAGTGAATCAATTTGATGTCGGCTTGCTGGGTATCCAAATGCATTATTAAATGTACTTGTAATCATACTGTTAATTATGGTTATGAGTCCTTTGATGTGATATAATTCTTTATCTCAGATTGCTGTGGTTGCTAAGTATAATTACGTTCTCTATAATAGGATAGGCGCAACGAATCTTTTCACTTTGACAGACCGCATAACTTAAACATAAAATTAGCGTTGGAGGCATTAAAGTTCCCATTTAACAAGCGCGCGAAGATGCGCGCGAATTACGGTGCTGTTTTTAAACAAACAAACTAGTTTTAGTCTCGATGACAGAGAAAATAAATCATATCAGAAGTAAGTTATTCAGTTGGAGATTCATTTAACAATCTCGATGACAGATTTTCATAGTCGGAATTCGCTGTACAAACGTGAAAATTGAACAAAAGTTATTGTTTTCTTCAAATTGCTATTGTTTCAAAAATAAACATTGTATCTATTTTCAACATTTTTAAAACTGACAGGATTCAAAGAGCATTTACTATTCTACCCATTACGTGGTCCCGCCATAATTCCATTAAGCAATGGAAAAGCTTATATAAGGTTTTATAACGGGTATTTCGACAAGAAAACATGTTTGAAAACACTTTTTACTGAAAAAATGAAATTACCTATTCAATGCTTTAATTTTACAGTATGCAAACGTTTTAAGTCGAAATTAAGCCGAAATTAAGGTTTTATTTCATACACCAACCAAACTCGTTTTCGCTTCTAAGAGAAGGGATTGTATCGGGTATGAAAGTTAATATTCGGACCACGTAATACTTTTCTGAAATTTTGGAAGTGGAGGCGACACGGACAAACCACACGGCTTAGGCCAAGTCAGCACCACGCTATAACCCCTCCTTCCCATCCACACCCGAGACAAGTTATTCTGAATGACAAACAGGTACACACGTTTACTGCAACTGAATTGTGAATTGACAAGCGTGACTTTTATCTTTACCCATAAGGATAAGACCTTCCATCCCCCATGTCAAAAATAGAAACAGATCGGACAGGGAAAGTAGCATTCAAGGAGGGCAGTCAACCACAAAACACAGAAACAAACACGAAACAGACAAACAAGAAGGCAAAAGTAATAATAAATGCAAATGACATCACAAACACAAAAGGGTTGACAATAGGGGTACCGTCTTGGAACGGTCAGTGGCAAAGTAGGCCACTGGGGGTTTAAACAGGTTCTAGGGTGCACCAAACCTCACACTTACCCTACTGTCATCCCATTAAAACTGGACAGTGTAAATAAAGAAATCCCCGCCATGATCTAATCTCTAACCAACAAGGCAGCATCAATAGGCAATATAAGTAAAACACAAATATGCCCGTGTAAATTTAATACAAAAAACAATAGCCTAGAAAGCCACAATAAAGGTACTCAATGACTTGGCAGAAGCCAGAGCAACAAGAGAATATACCATTAACGTCTCACACCACAATTAATTTTCCATAGGGTCCCATTGTAACGTTTTTGTCCGTGGCATAGAGATAAAACAGATTTTGCAACATGTATTTATGCTTAAATTCTTCATTGGTCCAATATCTGCAATTTAAAACACATTTAACAAATATTTACCAGATTGAACTTTTTTTAATTTCATTTTAAAAGCTGGTAAAGATAAATCAATATATCCTGTAGAATGTAGAAAAGCGAACTTGTTTGTTTTATCTACCTCCTTCATCTGTAGGGCACGAGTATTCAAGAAAGATAATAGTGGTGTGAGTCCTTAAGGTGATTTTTTTCCTAAGGATCACCTCAATAATAATTGAAAATGTATACAAATCAAGTTCATGCTGAAAAGTGCTAAAATTTTGATTCCATGTTTATTGGTTTTCAAATTATTCAAGTTTTAGTGACCTAGGGTATTGGTCGATTACCTATATTTTGAAAATCTACAGTAGTGATAAGGATTTTGCATTTTCCTGGTCATTTGTGCTCAGCTATGTCTGAAACTTTCAAATATACATCAAGAGGCATCTCTACATCTGAATATAGCATACAAATGATCTTTAGGAAATGATTATTGAGACAAATGCTGAAAAAAATAAACTCAAACTAAGGGTTACCTGTTAAAATTTTGATTTTCCAGGAAAAGTATCAGTATCTCGCTTTAATTTTGACATTTTTTTCAAAGTAGTCTGTCTTCATTGATATGCGTGTTTGTTTTACAAGCCAATAGCTGTAAAATAAAGCTAAAATTATGCTTATATCTGTATTGGTTTTGAAAATATAGTTAATTTTTAGTTAAACATGGTATCAAGTAAAATTTCAGCTAATTCCTGCAATATGAAGATAACTTGAAGTAACTATACATACAAAGACGGTATTTCTGAATAACCGTGTTAACTGTGTCCTAACATGTCTGAAACGTTCACAGATACACAAACAATGCGTAGAGGTGAAGGATGTAAGATACCCGTTCTGCAGCTCTAAAGCGCAAGGGCTTAGAGATGAATGATGGAAATTCCCATTCTGAAGCTCTAAATTGAAAGGCATTAGAGATGAATGATGAAAGATAACAGTTCTGCAGCTCTAAAGCGCAATGCCTTAGCAATAAAGGATGAAAGATACCCGTTCTGCAGCTCTAAAGCGCAATACCTTAGAGATGACGAATGAAAATGCCATTCTGCAGCTCTAAAGCGCAATGCCTTAAGAATAACGAATGAAAGATACCCATTCTGCAGCTCTTTCTTAACGTCTCACACGACAATTAATTTTCCATAGGGTCCCATTGTCACGTTTATGTTCGTGGCATAGAGATAAAACAGATTTTGCAACATGTATTTATGCTTAAATTCTTCATTTGTCCAATATCTGCAATTTAAAACACATTTAACAAATATTTACCAGATTGAACTTTTTTTTATTTTCATGTTTCACCTATCAAAATTAAGACAAAAATACAACCCCGTGGTGATTAGACCCATGATGTGTAAAATGAGGCAGAATTAGCTAGAAATCTTATATCAACATGCATTTTTCTGTGATCTCTTCCTAAAATGCTTTAGATTTAGAACCTAGTAAAGATAAATCAATGTATCCTGTAAAATGTAGAAAAGCGAACTTGTTTTTTTATCTACCTCCTTCATCTGTAAGGCACAAGTATTCAAGGGAGATAATAGTGGTGTGAGTCCTTAAGGGCACGACAAGAAAGATCATAGCCAAACATCAAACGCCATCGTCCCAATGGGCTTTAGGTAGGCGGCATCATAGGGTCCACAACCTGTCCGGTCATCGTACAATTAAAGAGGAAAGCATAGTGGCGAACTGTAAAAGGGTCCACCACCAAGCATGCAGTACGTTGCAAAATGATAAGGTCATAACCTCTTTTGATAAACTTTTTAACAAGTTTAACAAAGATAGTATGAAAGTGATCATGACCAAGAATCTTACGAAAATTATAAATCACATCACCATAGAAGTCAGGCTGTGATAGTCCTTGTCGCAGAAGAGTCCTTAAATTACCTTTATATTTGGAAAGAAGATCAGGGTTACGATAATAATAAGGTTTACGAAGTTTATGGTAACGGTAACCCTGATTGAGTAACTTTTTAGTTATACAAAGATTACGAATATTAAAGTCCTCAACTCGAGTACAAGCTCTTGAAAAACGAATAAGTTGAGACACATAAACCCCATAGATTTTGCTAATTATTTCAGCATTTTCAATCGAGAGATCTAAATCAAGAAAAGAAGCGTTATTATCAGATATATTAGTTTTGTTAAGCTGAAGTTCTTTAGGATGAATATTATTAACCATAGTTGGAAAGAAAGGTTGTCAATGTTCAATATGTCGTTCAGATATCGAGAGGTGTCATTAAAGGCTTCGATAACATCTGCCTGGGTGTCTGGTGAAAGTCTCTCTCATTGCAAAAAACAAACAAATCTTTGACAAGTGGTGCACAGTTCGTATCCATAGGGATACCAGCAATTTGTCTATAGACGGTGGTCCCATACCTGACGAAAAAATTATCTAATAGGAAATTGAGTGCTTCACAAACTTCATAGCAAGTCCACATATTATAAGTGTTTAAACTGCCGTTAGTGAAAAACGCTTTAATATTATTACATGCTAAAAATGTAGTATTTTCTCTAGCGAATGTTTTTTGAATAAGAGAAATAAAACGTGGATAGCCTTATCCGGCATGCAAGAAATGGTCGGTTGTATATGACTGACTATAGTAGTGCGTACAAACTACAAATGAAACATATATCAAAGAATTGAAACCAAACGACAAGTGACATTTGTATAAGTAACTAAGCTTTATCATTTAACATACACTTAACAGTGGCGTTACATTTTACATGATAATTTTTAAAATCAATTACCGATAGAAAGTGAAAAACGTGTAAGACATCCGCCGATTTATAAACAAACTCGCTTTCTTATTTGGAGACTGACACTATTTGATTGTATTAAAAATAACAAAATGATAAAGAACATGGTTAAACATCACTAAATAACAGTTCTGCGTTTCAAGTTATACAAACCGCAAAATCAATGGCTACTAAACTTGTCATTCTAATGTATTAACGAATCGCAGTTTTAAACAATTGAAAATACCTCCCTTTACATTGAAATAAGAACGAAATTATAACATCTGTAAAGCAGGTAGATTAAAACATTTTATTATTGTTTTCGCAAATATCGTTTCAAACACAATGCCTTGTATGTATCTGTTAATTACGTTAATTATATTGTTAATGATCGGACAGGAAAAGTAGCATTCAAGGAGGACACTCAACCACAAAACACAGAAACAAACACGCAAACAGACAAACAAGAAGGCAAAAGTAATAATAAACGCAAACGACATCACAAACACAAAAAGGTTGACAATAGGGCTAACACCTTGGAACGGTCAGTGGCAAAGTAGGCCACTGGGGGTTTAAACCGGTTCTAGGTTGCACCAAACCTCACACTTACCCTACTGTCATCCCATTACAACTGGACAGTGTAAATAAAGAAATCCCCGCCATGATCTAATCTCTAACCAACAAGGCAGCATCAATAGGCAATATAAGTAAAACACAAATATGCTCGTGTAAATATAATACAAAAAACAATAGCCAAGAAAGCCACAGTGAAGGTACTCAATGACTTGGCAGAAGCCAGAGCAACAAGAGAATAAACCATTAAGGGCACTACAAGAAAGATCATAGACACACATCAAACGCCACCGTCCCATTGGGCTTTAGGTAGGCGACATCATAGGGTCCACAGCCTGTCCGTTCACCGCACAATTAAAGAGGAAAGCAAAGATTATAGACAAACACTTATTTCTATCAGTATATAATTGCTATCTTCCATTCCTATACATGTACATACTCTGTGACCATTATCAAAAGTCAAGTAACAAAAAGATAATATATATGGACATAACTCAGAAATTATTCGAACCAACACTGCCATTAAATATCACACCATTCTTAAAAACAACAAAAGGAAGCAAAGAATTTTACTATATACTTAATAAAAATACAGAATAACCTTCTTCTAAACTTAAATGGGAACAAAATGATAACATGGAGCAAGAAACATGGAAGGAAATGTATATGGCACCTTTCAAATCAACCTCTAGTTCTACATTACAGTGGTTTCAACTTAGAATTATCCATAGCATTTTACCTACAAGAAAATATTTGCATACCATAAATGCAATAGATAGCCCTCTATGTCACACCTGTCACCAGGAAGAAACATTGGTCCATTTGTTATGGTTTTGTCCTGATACACAGAACTTTTTACATACAGTAAACAATTTGTTATACACTAAAAGTGTTTTAATTCCATTCACTGAGGAGTTATTTATTTTTAATATTGGAAATAATATGTCTGCAGCTGATCTCAGTGTAATATTTGAAATCAAGTACTATATATTTTCTTCTAAACGCATAAATACACCACTATCTATAGCAGCCTTCAAAAGCAGACTTGTGTACTGTTATAAAACACTTAAAGAAATAGCCATTATAACAACAATCTAGAACCTTTCTATCACAACTGGCAAAAATACAAAGACATTTTCGAACCTTCCTAAAATAAACTTTTTATAAAATGAGTTTTGGTACAATTATGTACTTCAGTGTATGAAATATTCACCAAATAATGGGATAAAAGGTAATAATATCTGAATAAAAAGTGTTTACATTAGCTGAACCAAGACTGCATCACTTTTAAAGTTGATATCATTTTAATCAATGTTCATATGTTTCCTGTTGTGAGGGGCTGCATGGGGGTTAACCTACAGAGTAAGAAAAGTTAGATCTTCACTATTGTTTTCTCTATTGTTTAACATGCTAAAATATTTCCTCTTAATAATAAAAATATTAACTGCATCTATTGCAACATGTAGTATAACTATTTGTTTACATTTTAATTGAATAATGATAATATGCTTGTACTTTGTGCTCATATGAATCTTCATGAACTATTAAGATATATACCATTATATTTGTAAGGTGTGCGGTGGGATGGTCCTCCCCGACCCATCACACACCTATTTACGGGGAGAATAGACGGGTCACCCAAGTGGTGATCGAAAAATAATAAAAAATTATCAAAAGTGCTTGTGCAGTGTGGCGGCAGTAAGACGTCTCCCCGCGCTTGTAATCAGTACTGTTATTCATTCGATCTTTGGAATTCGCTGAGCCCGATACTTATATTTAGTTATCGGTGGTACATTTTCAATTTCTTTTGTTTTCTTACTTAATTTTTGATTCGGTGGTTCCACTACTCCGGCCGATAAAAGGCTCTGGGTATTGTTTATCCACTTATATGTTGTCTGCTTTTTAATTTAGTCTTTTGGCTGTTACTTATGATACGCAGGCTTGATAACCGCTGCTCCCAACTAAATTCCATTATATTTATTTCGCTCTTCGGGGCATTTAATTTTATTAGATACTGGGACCATACGCCGTACGACATGGGGAAGCATATGACTCCATGTCCACCGCCGTATGCATGCAATCTTCGGGATGGTTAAAAGTGTGTAATATTGATTTTATGAATATTGAGTTCTGCTCAACCCGGGGCTAGAGGGCGTGAGCGGTAGCTAGCATAATATACTACCGCTCATGAACAGTCTCAATCAAACCGAGACTGAAATATTTCGTATGTGTCGTGCTCGGCCGTTTCCAAAGGTCCATTATCAAACTTTTTTATATATGTAGATATATAATCATGAATTAATCTATAACATATACTATTAACAATAATAGTGTACTATGTTCTCAAGATTAATCAAGAGCATGTATTTATATGTTGCGTGATTTCAGTAAAACTGTTTGCCTGGGCATAGTCACCGAGTCATTTACATTTCGGGCATTCTAAAACGAGACTTACACCTGTAAAAACGTTTTACTGAACTTATTCAATGTAAGTAGAGTATTTTTAAAATATATACGATGTATGTCACATATAAACACTTTGATGAATTATGGTTTTACGGCGCACCAACACAAAAAAGTTATATGGCGCCAACTGGAATGAACAATCCAGGCTCACCCTAGATAAAACTAGGCATGTTGGGCGTAGGACATTCTCACCTGCAGATTCAGAATTGTTGTAAATTCTAGTGTAAAACAAAACTTCAATTTTTTCACTGGAGTCAGATCATTTACAGACATGATGGTGAAGACCTTTACTGATCATGGCAAAGATTGTCGGTACAAATTCAATTCAGTACCACAATTAATCTTGAATACTACATACAATTATTACAGTTTTTTTTTCCTTTATACTGTTTATAATATATAAAAGCAAATGTTTTACGTCAATAGTGACCCATGGTCATTGTGTGTATACATATATCTGCACCATACGTCAATTCTGCAAGCAAAGTATCTAAAAGTGTCAAAAAAGTTAAATGCACTATATGTATTTCTATAATAATACAAAATATAAAGTCCCAGTGCTGGGCCAAAATATAAAGTCCCAGTGCTGGGCCAGTGAATACGCTATATAGTGACATTTAAACATTTGGTTAAAGAGGTTGCCTGGGATAGAACATAATGCTGAGATGTTTTTCTAAATTGATAATTAAGGCTTCTTTGGTATTATTTAAATACAAACTTATCAAAAGGTTTAGGTCACCGATTCTTTTTTGCACACGATGTTTTTGAAGAAGACATTGAATTCTAACTAAATAAATAAGTGAAAAGAGGAGAAATCAACCCATTGGACATTTTATTTATATATTTTTTTTATAGTATTAATCATTATAAAACAACGATTACTTTTCAGTTACATACATACATGTCAGAAACGAGTCACCGATTTTTAGTGATTGTCATACAACGTTTATTTTTATCGTTTTAAAAAGGAATTATTTCTTGAAAACAAACTCATTGTAAACATTTTTATAACTAGTATATAGAGAATAATTAACAGCATAAATTTGATACTGAATTTATGTCAAGAAGGAAAAAAGTGGTAGTTTGGTAAAAAAAAAAACGAGTTCGAATAACGAGTTTTTTTAACAATATTACCACATTTTTCCTCGAGTGACATTAATTCAGTATCAAATTTATGCTGTTAATTATACTGTTTATTATATAATTTTACGTAAATGTTTCCAATTAACAAAACTGCTTAGGATTTTAATAAAGACTCTAAGCGTATAAAAACATTCATTCTGTTCTATTTGGCTATTCCATTTACTGTTCTAAACTAATGTTCTAAACATCTATATGAATGTTTGTCTAAAGAAGAAATTAACAAATATTTTAACTTTAAACCAGTGTGTTTTTTAACAAATATGTTAAGAAAGTAGTTCCAGCAAAGTTATATCATCACTAGTGATAATATAAAAAAGTTATAAAAATATAACCCCACAAAGCCATTCGAGTTTTGTCAAAGTTGAGATGCTTTAAATGGACCTATAAAGGAAAGAAGTTAAACAATTTCTTTTTTTTTAATGGTCTATTATCTCAAATAATCAAATACAGAAGTCAGAATGTTGTAAAATTATGTTAAGAAAAACAATGAAAATACTGTACTGAGCAGTTCAAACCCAAAGGTGAAAGCATTTCAATAAAAAAAAACAATATATAAAGTCACATTAACGCATTGATAGGTAGTGTGTTTTCGATAAATATTAATAAGATTCGAAGTGTGGGTGGACCGCTGCCGACGAAGATCGCGCGTCTCGTCAAAAAAGTGGGAATCTTCGAAAGACGTGCGAGTTTGTAGTAACATTTTGAGTTGGATTCGTGGGAAGTCCATCCTTTGGTTTCTTTTTCGTTGAATTTGGAGAACAGATGGCCATGCCGATAAAAAAAAACAGCGGTACCAACAATATTACAAAAATGAGAAGTGCCTAACCCCGCCGTCTCCAAGCAAGTTTTATTCGCCGATTCAACCGGCGTTGAGGAGTAAATTAATAAATGAGGTAATATAAAAGTTGTGTTCTATTATCTTAGCACTTCATCGGGTATACGTATGCTAAATTTTAGAAAGGTATATAGTCTTAGATATTTTTTATACACCCTGATTGTTTAACTGTTAAATTAGAAGCATGCGTCTTTACGTGAATAAGTCAAGAGCTGAAGGCGCTAATGTAGCCGTCTTTTTTCAAAAGATTGCTAAAAAAAGGTTCAGCATATAAATGAATCCGGTGAAAGAAAACTGTTTCTTTGTTTCAATATATATTTTGTAGGGTTATTTATTTTTACCCTCTTCTGCCAATAGTGTACAAAAATGTAGTAACATAGTTTATTTACATACTTTTTGAATACAAACAGCGGTTTCCTTCTGTAATACTCAAGATCGGCATCTGTTATGTTTTCACTGTTGGCATCATGAAAAGACATTGCAAAGCAATCCGATTGCGACTACCATCAACGTTGCTGAGTGTATAATATAATTGTTTACATATGAAATTGAACTCAACGTGTTTTAAATTATTCTTTGAGGAATATGTGTAGAATCATAAAAAGATAATATGGGAATCAGCTGGACGTCGCAGCGACGTCTGTGCGACTTTGTCACGAGGCAGTCTTGCATTGAAAATCGGGTAGATCAAGCATTTCCAATTTCTTAAGGGAACGCCGTGGTAAGGGGAGTGGTTGTGCAACCTTTGTAAAAGATAAGCATGATAAGCAAACCAACAATATTTTCATCCATTTTTTTAGACTGATGACGTAAAACACCATTCTACCATTGAACTTCATTTTTCAGCGGATGCAATTCCATGTTTTACGAATAACAGATCGGATTCATGTTCAAATGAGGTAGAACGAAAACTATGAGTGATGTAGGCCTGTAAATAAGCCTTACAGGCTTAATCAATTAATTTCTCCTTTCACACTTTTTTACACACAGAATGAAGTTTGACGGCGACACAGGGAGATGACATACATTTATAATCCTATTCATCGAATAGTCGAGTTAAAATGGTACCATTAAAATTAAATAAATAAACAAAAGATTTAAGATCATGTGTGAAATATGTGGCGATTTCAGTAGTGCCACAAACAATGAAAGTATAGAATAATAAAATCAGGAATTCTGCTTAAGAATAAATGTCTGCACTTTGGTTGTCTGTCAGTATGCAACGTACTCAGTGAATACCAGCGCTCACTTAAAATAGCCATAGTTGTATATAATGCCTTATTTCATATTTGATTTCATCATTCATATTTGTCAAGTTTAAGTTAGGAATTTAATTTAATAATATTTTATTGCTTGATGTTATTTACATAAATACATGTGATATAAAATTTATAATAATAAATAACATTTACAAATGGATTGGACCACGAGTTATCACAACATCAGTTACGATCCTTTCCAAATAGGCAGAGTTCAACAAAATGGTTATATCAATATCTAGTTAAACAAAGCAAAGAAATAATGTTTTAACAATAGTAATCGAAAAGAAAATAAAACAATTAAAAAAAACTACAACATACCAAACAAAATATCGTTCATCAAAAACCACTCCACACATGATAAGCCTCCCGTGTCCCATACCCTACCGCCATACCGCCGAGCCCACCCATCATTCCGTAAAAGCTCACATAAAGAACATATCAAAAATACGACAGTAGAGGAAAGAAATCAATTCTATTAGCTTTGAAAACGTTTCGTCTGATTTATGAATTGTTGAACCTCAAAGAAAATGGTTTGATTTTGTTCGTCGTTTAAGTTTTCAATGCCATATAACAGTTTTTTGGGTACTTATCAGATGATTAATGCGCGTATTCACAAATAATTGAATTCGCTGATTTGTAAAAAGTTCACACCTGAAAAAGAAATGTTCGGCATCTTCATAATCATTTCCACAGACACAACGAGGTGTATCCCGTAAATGATTGTTATAAAGATCTGCATTTAAATTACTACACTTGTTTCTAATACGTGCATGAATAACTGTTAGATACCTGTCACCATACAAGAAGAACTTAGGTACAACGGGGGGTTTGAAACGCGTCTTAAGTTTGGTTTTAAATATTGAAAGTGTTGTGGAGTCGCGAATTGTCGTGTCTAACTCGTTCCAAAGTTTTAAAGATGATGGTATTATCGATCTAGAATAAATCTCTGTACGGCGTGACAGGGTGACGAAGTCATTATTGTTTCGTAGGTTATATGGATTTATTTCATTAACTAAAGAAGGAAATAATTCGTTTAAATATAGTGGTAAGTCGCCATGTTTTTCTTTATAAATCAAAATTAATTTTTGGATAGTTCTGCGATTTGCAAGTGATACCCACCCGATTTCGTTCAGTAAATTGTCAATAGAAACAGAACGTGTGAGACCAGTAACTACTCTTGCTGCATCATATTGTATTCTTTCTAAAGTATCTTTTTCATAGTTAGTACAATTGTCCCATACTATTGATGCATATTCTAAAATAGGCCGTAAATATGAAATGTATATTTGGTTGAGAGTTGTTCGTTTTAGCTTAAATTTAATCATTCTCATTGATCCTAAAACTTTATTTGAAGAACATACAATATTTGATATATGCTCATGCCAAGATCCATCACGACTGAGTGTGACTCCAAGATGTTTATGATGTTCAACAAAATTTAACAGAGAAGCATCAAAATATAAATTGGGTTGAATAGCATTTGAGAGAGAGAATAACATGGCTTTAGTTTTTGACGGATTAAATTTAACAAGCCATTGTTTTGACCAATCCAGGATTTTCTGCAGGTCATTATTTAAAGTGCTTTCCAAATAACTAAGGTCCGCTGAGGATATAGCTAAAGCACTATCGTCAGCGAATAATCTAGTAGTGCTAAGAAGTGAGTCTGCAATATCATTAACGTAAATTAAAAATAAAAGAGGTCCAAGCACAGAGCCTTGAGGAACACCGGCATTGATAGTTTTAACATCCGAAAAGGTGGATCCGACAAAAACTTTCTGACTACGATCTTCTAAATAGCTAGATGACCAATTGAGTAAGTTTCCTGATATACCATACTTCTGGAGTTTAAAAATAAGTCCTCGATGCCAAACCCTATCAAATGCTTTAGAAATATCACAAAATATCATGCAAGTTAATTTCTTTTTGTCAAAGGCTTTACAAATTTGGTTGTATATATCAATCAATTGGAATACCGTGCAGTGACCGGGTAAGAAACCTGACTGATTAAATTATTAGAATGCAAGAAATTATACAAATATTTGAACACTACACGTTCCATCACCTTTCCGACACAACTAATCAAAGAGATTGGTCTATAATTTGAGGAAATATCCTTTTCACCATTTTTAAATAAAGGCATACCGTTTGCTAATTTCCAACAACTTGGGTACACATGTTCTTGTATAGATCGGTTAAATAAAATACAAAGTGGTTTACATGTCGTCTTTGATGTTTCTTTTAACATACGGTGACTGATCTCATCGGGTCCACTAGCTTTATTTGTAATTAGGTTAGACAAAACATCTGATATATTGGTTTCGATTATAGAAATATCATGAAGGGAACTATTTGTCTTAAGTTCAAAATTAGGCAATGTCGCCTGTGAATCATCAAGTGAAGATATTGATGCAAAGTAATCATTTAATGTGTTTGCCTTCTCTAAAGCAGACACAGCGTATGTACCGTCACTATTTTTTAATGGTGGTATAGCGCCGCAGCTTTTTGAATTTCCATTAGCTAACAATTTGATAGTTTTCCAATAGTTTCTTGGATTGTTCGATCTCAAATCAGACATAGTAAACTCAATGTTGTTAAAAAATTATTCTTTGGCATATTTTTTCATGTTATTCACTTTGTTTCGAAGGTTTTTAAATATTTTCCAATCCGAGGACTTTCCAGTACTTAGAGCAATACGTCTCTGTCTATCGCGTTTACGAGAAGTTCGTCTAATTTCAGTATTATACCACGGCCTATCGTTTGGACGGATCGTCACTAGGTTAGTTGGAATACATTCCTCTGCGATATTAATAAATCTAGATATAAACGCGTTGGTAGCATCATCAATTGTTCCAGCTTGTAAAAAAGACCAGTCAATAGATCTGATCATGTTATTGAATTTATCGAATTCAGCACGTTTGTAATTCCAGATTTTCCTCTTATATGGGATATTTTGTTGAAGATCGCTATTAATAAATGCAAATGTACAGAAATTATCGCTAATGTAATTTGGAGTTTCAAAAATGCCAGATTCATGACAGGTTATGTTGTTTGCAACAGCTATTGGATCAATTAACGTACTATAATTATTAGTTACACGTGTTGGTACGGTGATAACATTTGTCAAATTGTTGAAAGAAAGTAAATCCCGAAATTTGTGATTTGAAGGGTTCAGCTGGTCTTCGTTTATGTCTCCTAATAGTATGATATTATTGTTAATTTCGGCTGCTTTTTCTAAACAAGTATTAAGTCTATCCCAAAATTCTACACTATAATGAGGGGGTTTGTAAATTGTACATACTAAAAATGACTGACTTTTGTCTCTTATTTCTACCCACAGTGATTCAGGGAGCATATTTTCTAATTCAACATTTCTAGTTGGCCTTAAAAAAGGCGATACATATACTAAAAGACCACCTGCATGGGACGAGATGTCCTTTCTGTAGACATGATTGAACCCGTCCAACTGTAAAAGGTCATTATTGACATCCATCGAAAGATGCGTTTCTGTAAAACACAGAATATCGAAATCAAGAAAGTTTTCTTTTATGAACTCTAGTTTGTTTCTGATACTGCGTATATTCTGATGTAGAACTGAGAAACATTGAACTTCATCAGGTCCGGGATTAGGTTCTACATCCCCTGCTAATATAAGCAATGTGCGCAGAAGTATCAAATAAAAAAGGTCCTTATATGATTTCAAACTCCACTGTCTACGATTATAGTATAGTCCTACGGTC
Source organism: Cyrtodaria siliqua (assembly GCA_037043455.1). Taxonomy (NCBI): domain Eukaryota; kingdom Metazoa; phylum Mollusca; class Bivalvia; order Adapedonta; family Hiatellidae; genus Cyrtodaria; species Cyrtodaria siliqua. The sequence goes on along the minus strand of JAWPHD010019364.1, from coordinate 3,332 downwards.
ACACCCCATGAAAATAGGTCAATACCCATAATGCTAATCAGTGTACATCAAAAACAATGAACTGCGACCAGAGGACCACACAGTGACTCATCGAAAAGCTGGAAAAGAACAACGGATTGACACAGCGATACAAGTCAACAACGAGACCCGAGGGGCACATCAGTACAAAGCAGCAAATGATAAATAATAACATGAATTTGAAAATTAATTGGAAAAAAACAACAACACACAAACAAAAAAAAAGTCGAAAAAACGCAAAAACTCCCACAAAAACAGCTTATTCCAAATGCGGGATAGTCTAGTTAAATTGCAACGTTCAAAATAGTAATGTCTAATTGTTTGATACAGGATTGAACATAAATATAGCTTAAAGTAAATAAATTACAAACCGACAATTAGTTCAATGTTCAATGTTAAACAAGGAATAATACTACTTGTTTTAATAAAACAAAAATTAACACCAACCTTTATAAAACATGATCATCAATATTTGGCTAAATATGTATCAGGAACTCCTGAAGTCATGATTATGGGATAATAAGAATACTCCTACTTTTCTGGTTAAACAATAAAAGATGGTAATAATTTAGGTTAGAGAACGGACTGATAGATTGACTAAAAAATCAATCGATTAACCAACCAAATTACCAATTCATGAATGACTCAAAACTCAGATTAGTCGAAGAAAAGAAAAAATATATATATACAGAAAAACTTAGACTTTTACACAAGAACTTACAAATACTACATTTTACAACAAAATAATCATACAAGAACTAAAACTCCTATCACACTAGTATGAAAAATCTTGTTTACAAAAAATTTATAGCATTAATGTTTTAACCACAATACCTTGAGTAAAACAAGAAGTATAATCATGTATCTACTGAGTACATAATCATAAAAATTACTGACAGTCAAATAATCAATCAAATAATCAATTGTTAGGGAGAGTTAACAAAGTACAAAAGTATACATCAAGCATCACAGTTATGTACCCGAACTAAATGTTGTTGTTTTCAATAAATAATGTATACAAAAAATAGTTATTGACATCGTACACGAAAATTGCAAAACCTCTGTGAATGTACCAAGTATAATTTCTTATTTACTGAATACATTAAATTCACGTGTTTACTGAGTACAATGACCACCGTTATTTACACCACTTTAGTCAAAAGGGTCGAGTTTTCAAAGCGTCCACAATATGATTTTATTCGGAACTGGATTATAAGGATATATCTGCAAATTTATGGAATAAAACACTGGAATAGAGTGCTTCATAATATCATTAAATTTTGTGATTTATTTATCAAAGTGGTTGAATGAATTGGATCTATTATAGACATGATATATTTGGACATGGTATATCGAGAAATAAATAAATACAACTTTGCCGATTACATGTATGGGAGAAAAATCGTCTGCTCTTCTACAAAAGGTGGTCAGTGTACCGATAAGCCATGATTATACTGTGGTATGTATAATTAAATATTCAATAGATGTTTTAATAATAGCATACAGGTGTGAAAGTGATGATGGTCAATACACATAGTTATATAAATAGATTAGTCACTTGTAACACACACATTGTTTGTAAACAAACTTGACAGTCGACTGTCAAGTTAAACCGTGTCAGTTGGAAGTGGCTTGCCCTCTCTGATACACTGGATCGCCTCCATGCATCTTACGACCCGACCCCTGGTTTCACCTGTTAATTGTACATAGATTTTGCAGCCAGCTACCCATGTCTTTGAAATTAAGTTTGCACGTTTTAATTGCCTGGCTTCAAACCCAAGGTGCTCACGGAATGGCGTCAAGTTCTCCTGAACGAAGACACCGCCCCCAAGATTCTTCCTGGCTTCGTATACTCTCTGGCGATCATTATAATTCGTGAACTTAACAATGACCTTACGATTGAACTTATCAACGGGCTTCCCTTTCCTGTGGCACCTGTCAATGTCGCTGCTTGTAAGGTCTATGTTCTTAGATTTGGCATGTCTGATTAATTTATCTTCTACTTTCTCATCTGGTTTACCTGTGTCGCCTGGAATACCGGATATATCGAGGCACATACGCCTGCCATATTGCTCTAGCTCGTCAAGTTCCAACTTGGTTCTGTTTAACTCTTTCAGCAGATTTGCATTTTCGGTTTCAAGAGTCGATATACCTCCTCTAAGAGCTGACGTTTCTTCCTTTATGATAGATTTAATATCTTGTTTAAGTTCTATCATTATCTCAGCCTTAAGTGCTGCCTTAATATCTCTTACAAGTATCGGCGCTAAAAGGGCACTAAGTTCATTGATATCTTCAGCTGAAAATTGTCTGTCATTGTGACTGGTAGTGAGGTGTGGTGGGGTTATCGCCGAAGGTTCGTGATACTCTGACTCAGACAAATCCTGGTCGAAAGCTCAACTGACTCAAAATAGTCAGATTTCTGCACTCTCACAGTCACTGGGAGAATATGTAATAGTATTGATGTGCCTAGATAATGTGTCTAAAGTATAAAGTGCCCATTTGTTTTACTTAATACACATTATCTAGGCACATACATTCCTAACTGATTGTACCATGCACAATATATAGGCAAACCAGTCAGAACCGCACCAAATGTAAATATATATATATACTGAAACGCAAAAAAAACGAAAAATTGTCCGCTATATATTGTATGTACAATATGCTGCTGTTAATCGAATGGTACTTGGCTACGTAAGACCTTTCCTTCCGGAAAAAAATACTAAAACAACACATAATCGTGTTTTTATTATTTCAAACACATATAGTATTCCTTCAAAGTTTCGCGTGTGAGCAAACGTAGAATGAAAAAGTTTGCAAAATCTTTACGTTAAATACAGTACTGGACTGACTCGGGTTTTCAAAGAGGAACTTCAAAATTTATGAATTTCTTGTTACAAGGTGTAGTGTGATTTAAACGTCTACAGCATCACAGTTGTGTCCTGTCTCTAATTAAATGCAACTTTACAAAACAAAAACATCTTGGGATTTCTTTGGAATATTATGTGGAATTAAGTGTGCAGTATATACACAATTTAGCGGAAATTCCCGAGTTGCGTTTCTTTTGCGTTTCCGTATATTTAAACAGCAGAGTAGCTGCATTTGTATGTGCCTTTACTGGAATACGTACGTATGAACGTTAATGTTTAGTCCCACTATGTATTGATAACAATACAGAGGTATCAAGTTGACACGGTGGTCAGTCGTGAATCAAAACACTTCACTGCGGCATCCTCCGCATGATAATCGCAATGCATTTTATGATATTGCTCCACGTAGTATGTAATCGAAAAGGCAGGTCCTTCATTTTTTAA